>PVJO010003498.1:0-12899 GCA_004026905.1 Hystrix cristata
AAAGGATAAACTAGAGTCATTCATATATAAATGGATGTTTCTTGAGAACATACTCTTAAGTGAAATAAATCGGACACTCATGAGCACACATCGAATTGTTTCTCTGATATGAGAGACCATAATTGTAAATAAGGACAAAGAGGTGTAATAGATATTATATAAAAGGAGGATGGTGTGCAGAGGAGAGGAGTACTAGAAGAAAAGAAGGGGAAAAGCAGAAAGGCAACAGGGGAGAGAGGGGAAAGGGAAAATATGGAAAATGATGAATGAACCTGCTGTAAATAGGGAGGGAGGGTGCAGAGGGGAGGGGGTAAGAGGGGGGAGAACCAAGATACATCATGTATAGGTACAGAATTAATGTAATGAATGTGACCATTGTATGTAGAATGTACCAATACATGTACTTGGTTTAAAATAAAAAAAATTAAGATTATCCAATGTTAATGAATGCCTAATGCTGGGCAGCCTCGCATATTAAAGAGCACACTCCCCCACTCTGAGGCTTTTTTGCCTACCATCTTGAATGCAGAAACATAGTACAAGTTACCCTCCTCAGCTTGGAAAAGTCTGCAGTGACATGAGGTAGTACACAATACGAGGTACTGTGCAATGAACATAATGCACATTCTTTTACTCTAGACAAGAAAACAGTTTCCATCTTGATTGTATCAAAAGAAAGGAAGCAGCTACCAGTGAACTTATCAATATGTTTCATGGCAACCATTTTAGTATCTAAAAGAGCCAAAATCAGACAGAACTCTCTCCTCTTCTACCCATTATGTGCCACAGCAACTATGACATCTCTCTTTACAGGTTTCAAACTTGGGTCAGAAGAAATGAGATTGAAAAAAAACAAAAAGAAAACCTTTCTCTATGCTCCCCACTTGTGTATAGTCCACCAGTTGGCCTAGGACTGTGGTATTTGTGGGTCAGAAAAGTTTGATCTTCTTGGATATGAAGAAGAAAAATTGTGAGAGAGCATGTGTCAGGATCAGAAAGTAGTCAGACCATGTTCTCTGAGGAGAGGAAAATTTATTGGTTAGTGTCTAAAAATCAAAAGTTAAAAGCCCACCAACAAAAGTTTTAAAAAATGTCTAATCCAAAAAATGTTTCACAAACCCACCAAGAAAGAAATAACAGAAGATACACCTTTCACAATTGCACACACACACACACACAAAAATACTTAGGAATCTATCTAACAAAGGAAGTAAAAGATCTTTACATAAAAAAACTACAGCACTCTAAAAAATGAAATTGACAGGGATATCAGAAAATGGAAAGATATCCCATGTTCCTGGGTAGGAAGAACCAACATAGTGAAAATGGCTATACTTCCTAAATTACTAGACAGATTTAATGCAATTCCACTCAAAATACCAATAACATACTTCATGGAATTAGAAAGGACACTCATGAATTTCATCTAGAACCAGAAGAGACCAAGAATAGCAAAAACAATCCTAAGCAACAGGGGCGAGGCAGGGGGCATCACAATTCTGGACCTAAAACTGTACTATAAAGCTTTGGTGATAAAAACAGCATGATACTGGCAAAAAGACAGACCTGAGGATCAATGGAATAGATTGGAGGATACAGAAGCAACTCTAAATGCACTCAAATACCTCATCTTCCACAAAGGAGCCAAACATCCTCACTGGAAGAAAGACAACCTCTTTAACAAATTGTGCTGGAAAAATTGGCTTGCAACATGCTGAAAACGAAAACTAGATACATGTATCTCACCATGTACTAAACTAAAATCGAAGTGGGTCAAAGATCTAAACATTAAAACAGAAACACTAAATCTACTGGAGAATAGAATAGGAAGAACTCTCAAAGGCATAGGGGTAGGGAAAAAAATTATGAACAGAACCCAGACTGCACGGGAAACAATACAAAGAATCAGTGCTTGGGACCACATGTTACTAAAATGCTTTTGCATAGCAAAAGAAATTACCAATAGAGCAGGGTGAAAACCCACAGACTGGGAAAAAATTTTTGCTAGCTATCCATCAGACAAAGGTCTAACATCTAGAATATACAAAGAACTCAAAAAAATCAAACCTCCCAAATTTAAAGATCCAATCCAAAAATGGGCAACTGAAATGAATAAACATTTCTCAGAGGAAGAAATAAAAATGGCAAATAAATATATGAAAAAGTGTTCAACATCACTAGTCATTCGAGAGATGCAAATCAAAACAACATTAAGATTCCACCTCACTCCAGAAAGAACCGTGTTTATGAAAAAAATCAACCAATAACAAATGCTGGCGGGGCTGTGGGGAAAAAGGAACCCTCCTCCACTGTTGGGAATGTAGACTGGTCCAGTCACTGTGGAAATCAATATGGAGATTCCTCAAAAAACTACAACTAGAGGTTCCATTTGATCCAGCTATTCCCCTACTAGGGATCTTCCCAGAAGAATTAAAATCGTCATACCACAGAGGTATATGCACAACCATGTTTATAGCAACACAATTTGTAATAGCTAAGTCTTGGAAACAACCTAAATGCCCAACAACTAATGAATGGCTAAAGAAAATGTGTTTTTTCTACACAATGGAGTACTACACAGCCATAAAAAAGGATAAACTAGAGTCATTCGTATATAAATGGATGTTCCTTGAGAACATACTTTTAAGTGAAATAAATCAGACACTCATGAGTACACATCGAATTGTCTCTCTGATATGAGAAATCATAACTGTAAATAAGGACAAAGAGTTGTAACAGATATGATATAAAAGGAAGATAATATACAAAGGAGAGGAGAACTAGAAAGAGAGAAAGGGGAAAAGCAGGAAGGGAAAAAAGGAAAGAAAAGGGAAAAAGAAATCATGGAAAAATATGAATAAACCTGCTGTAAATAGGGAAAGAGGGAACAGAAGGGAGGGGTAGGGAAGGGGGGGGAGAACCAAGATGCATCATGTACAGGTACAACATAAATGTGATGAATGTGATCATTATATGTACAATCTACCAATACATGTTCTTGGTTAAAAATAAAAAAATTAAAAATTAAAAAAATGTTTCACAAAGTTGAGAGCTTAATCTTCTTTCTGGACAATATGTACTCATCTCACTTTAAGAATAGGTAGTATTGTGATCCAGCCTACCGAGCTATCGCAAGGAACCCACTGACTTCAGAACAATAGGAAAAAAAAGACTTCCATAGGGTCTTAGTGTTCCAGTTCTCTCTTCTCTCATCTGGAGAGAAAATCTGGATTTGCACATCATGACTACCTATCATTTGAAAGCTTGTGAGACCTACTGTGTGTGGAGAGTGGTACTGGGATTTGAACCCAAGACCTTACACATGATAGGCAAGTGCTCTACCACTGAGCAACATCCTCAGTCCAATTTTTGTTGACGTTTTTTGTTTTCTTTCTTGATTGGTTGGTTGGCTGGGTTTGAGAGACCTGATCTAGGCATCAGAGTCATGATGGTGAGCAGAGTTTCAAGGTAAATGCCTGGTACATGTGACTGGACACTTCTTTTTCGGTTACACTAGAAGTCTGATGGTGTCCTGCATCTGAAAGTTTCTAAAAGTTTCAAGCAGGTGAAGTAGAGCAGAGATTTGCAGAGTTTTGCCAGTTTTCTTTGTTTAAGTAATTCTGTATGTTGGAGATCATAAATGCCATGGCTCACTGGGAGAAAATACTTGTGACCCACAGCAGTATGTCCTGAGTCAGAGGAATGCTAAAATGTCCTTATAAAAATTATTAGGATGAGCATCTTTATTTTTTCCTGGAGTGAATTTTACACATATATCTGTCTCTGTATTTGCTTTCATTTTCTGGCAAAAGGTAATTAATTCTCTGTGTTATATTTGAATGAGAAAAGCCTTACTCTCCCTACACATGAAAATAAACTAGCCATGTACTATAACCTATTTGCAGTTGGAACCCTTTGTCTTTCTGAGTTTTGTGGGAATAATTTTTGGAAATTAATTGGTCGTAGGAATCTATTATTTGTATACACTATAAATATATCTAATCCAAACAGAAAGATGTACCATCAGATTTGGAGAAATATATGTAGATTTTTTCATAGATGAAAGAGCAGAGAGTTTTGACTTCTAAAGCCTTTACCTGGCTTGTGCAATAATAATATGAATGAAATTGTGTGTGTGTTTAAAATCTTGAACTGCACATGGCCAAGAATACAAGAAGCGGGGTACGAGTATAAACTTTTGGCCTGTCCAGGCTCCTTATGACTGCCAATTATCTGGGAAATCTGAAGAATTCTTCAGTGTATTATTTTTCTTTTTTTTTTTTTCCCCTTGTAAGAAGTCAGGAAATCTACCTAAATAAGCTAAATGAAAATGTAGGGGAAAAAAACTTTTTTGCTGACACTGAGTCTCAAGTTCAACTGACATTGATTGGACAAGAATTACAGAAAACAGCACATAACTAAAATAGAGGGGGAAGATTTCACTTCAACTATAAACTCCTACTTGGACAATCTAGCCTGACCAAGAGTTTAATATGATTCTTCTACCATACAAATATATAGTGTTTTCTAATTAAAATAGTTTAGGACACTTCTGCTACTTATTAAGACTAACAGAATTTTCATAAACCTAAAAGAACTAACAAATTCCCATATAAAAAGGAAATTGAACTTCTGATGCTTTAAATGTACTGGCCCCTTAAGAAAATCTCTTCACAAATAGAAACTGCCAATTCAGAAACTGACAAGCTTATGTGCTGATATATAGTAGTTGAATGCTAATTTCCAAAGAAAAAAGAAAAGAAATGAATATAGGAAGCATGCTAGCAATTAGTAATCACAAAAAGCCCAACTACAAACTTCTATGAAGTAGTTTTTTATTTTAAAATAAATGTAAATGAACTAATATACTTTCTGTTAGGGCACATAGTGTGCAAATACTGTAGTCAAAGCAAAGAGCCGCAATGGAAACTTAGCAAAGCTTTGCCTATGATGCTCTTACTGTCAGTATTTCCTCTCTTTAACTATCCAGTTGCATTTCCACCCTTAAAAAACTCCTTACACCAGTAAGGCTGGATTTTCCCACTACTGTTTCTCTCAGCCATAGCCATGGAGACCAGGAAATGTTTTTAGACCACCAAGTCATGAACTCACAATTCTTACCCTGGCAGGTAGTTTTCTTTCTTCTGTTTCTCTTTTTGCTCTGTCTAGTGCCTTTAATAAGTTTTTAATCAAGTTTCATAATTGTTACCTGTGAAGGGATTCTTTTGACCACTTCATTCTTTCACAATTACTGTATGTTGTTTTAAAATTATATCAGTATTATTGTACTAGCTTCCTCATCACCAAATCCCCGACATGAAAAAAGTTTCCAAACCAAAAAGATGCCAAGCGTGATGGCACACACCTGTAATCCCAGCACACAGGAGGCTGAGGCAGGAGGACCTCCACAACTTCAAGGCCACCCTGAACTACATAGTGAGACCCCATCTCAAAAAAAAAAAAATCCAAATAAAAGAGACTCGTCAACTGTGTCAGGCTTTTTTATAGGTCAAATATTCTTTTTTTGGGGGGGTGCTGAGGATCGAACTCAGGGCCTTGCACTTGCTAGGCAAGTGCTCTGCCACTTGAGCTAAATCCCCAATACCCCAGATCAAGTATTCTTAATAGTACTGCCTCAACTACTTTTTTCCTCCAGATAGATGAAAGTATAATCAAGTTCACACGCCCTATCAGAAAACAATTTTACCAGTTTCATTAAAATATAATTCACATGCTCTCTGAATCACATATTTAAAACATACAATCTCATGGTTTTTAGTTTATTCACAGCATTTTAAAATCATTACCATAATAAAATTTTACAACATTTGTATCACCCTAAAAAGAAACCATATACCTTTATCTAAGACCCTGTATCCGCCTTATTTCCCTCAGACTTAGGCAGCCACTAAACTACTTTTCCTCTTTATAGATTTTTCTCTTCTGGACATTTCAGATAAACTGACTCATAGGATACATATTCCTTAGAGACTTCATACAGCGTTTTCAAGGTTAGCATAAAGTTCTCACTTAGCATGATGTTTTCAGGTTTTATCTACGTTGTAGCATGTATCAGCACTTCATTTGTTTTTATAGCCAAATCATATTTCATTGTATGAATATACTGTATTTCATTTGTTCAACTGAACATCTGGGATTTCCCCAACTTTTTGAATATTATGAATCATGCTTCCCTGTGTACAGGTTTTTATATAGAATATATTTTCAATTCTCTCAGGTACACACCCAGGAGTGGAATTGGTGGGTCAAATAATGACTATATTTTACTAAAGAACAGCCGGATTCTTTTCTAATGTGGCTGTATCATTTTTTCATTCCCACCAATAGTATATGAGGATTCTCATTTCTCGACATCCTGAACAACACTGGTTATTACCTGTCTTTTTATTGTAGCCATCCTGATGGGTGTGACTTCATATAGTATCTCATCGCGATTTGGAGTTCTCTGATGATAACGTTGCTGTGCTTATCGGAACATCTCTGTATCTTCTTTGGAAAAATGTCTATTCAGTTTTTTGCCCAGTTTTAAATTGGGTTAAGGGGCATTTTATTAATAACTTGCTGGTGTTCTTTATATAGTCTAGATAAAAGTCCCTTATACTATTTGCAAACATTTTTGTTCATTCTGTGGATTGCCTTTTCACTTTTTTGATAGTGTCCTGTAAATCACAAAAGTTTTTATATTTGATCAAGTCCAATTTATCTATTTTTCCTTTTCTGCTAATTCTTGTGGTATTGTATCTAAGAAATCATTGACAAACTCAAGGTCTCAAAATCTTCCTTGTTTTCTTCTAAGAGTTTTATAGTCTTGCCTGCTACGTTCATGTCTTTGATCAATTTTGAAGCTGTGACAAGTGGA
This sequence comes from Hystrix cristata, assembly GCA_004026905.1. Taxonomy (NCBI): domain Eukaryota; kingdom Metazoa; phylum Chordata; class Mammalia; order Rodentia; family Hystricidae; genus Hystrix; species Hystrix cristata. The sequence goes on from PVJO010003498.1 coordinate 6,881, forward strand.
TACCCATATGCAAAGGAGAGCAGCAGAAGCCCTGCCTACCGTACTCCTTTGCACCTGTGTATCCAGTTGTTACAGCACCATTTATGGAAAGTACTCTTTCTTCACTGAATGATGTAGGCATCCTTGTTGAAATCAATTAACTATAAATATGAGGGTTTATTTCTTGATTTTCAGTTTTACTGCATCTGTCTGTAAGTCTATCTTTATTTCTGAACCACACTGTCTTACTGTTACATCACGGTTTTGCAATAAAAAAGTGAGTCTTCCAATTTTTTCTTTTTTTCAACATATTTTGGCTATTCCGTGTCCCTTGAATTTCCATATAAATCTTAGGATCATCACATCAATTTTTACAAAGAGACCAGTTGGATTCTAATAAGGATTCGGTTGAATCTATACATCAAGTGGGGGAAGTACTGCCATATTAATAATATTAAGTCTTCCAATTCATGAATATAGGATGTCTTAATTTATATCTTGACTTTTTTTTTTTGAGACAGCATCGCACTATGTTTCCTAGGCTCGCTTGAATCTCCTCAACTCAAGCGATCCTCCTGCCTGGCCTCCTGGGTAACTGGCACTACAGCCATGTACCACTGTGCCTGGTAATTTCTTGTAGTCTTAAGAATATAAATTTTGTGCCTTTCTTGTATAATTTATTTCCAAATATTTTAATATTGTTGATTCTATTGTTTTCTTAATTTGATATTTCATTTGCTTGTCGCTAGGGTACGGAAGTATGTTTGTTTGTTTGGAGACAGGGTCTCACTATGTAGTTCAGACTGGCCTTGAACTCACTGTGTAGCCTAGGCTGACCTCAAACTTGAGGCTATACTCCTGCCTCAACCTCCTGAGTACTGGGATTACAGGCATGCACCACTATGCCTAGCTTACAATTTATTTTTGTATGCTAATCCTATACTATCTAACTTTATTAATTTATCCTCTAAACTCATTAGTTTCAGTAACTTTTAGTGGATTCCTTTGAATTTCTCTATAGAATCACATCCTCATCAAATTTAGTTTTGCTTTTTCCTTTATAATATGGATGCCTTTTGCCAGGCTTGGTGGCACACACCTGTAATCCCAGCACTGGGGAGACAGATCACCAAAAGTTCGAGGCCAGCCTGGGCTACATAGTGAGTTCAAGGCCAGTAAAACATACATATAGATAGATAGATAGATAGATAGATAGATAGATAGATAGATAGATAGACAGACAGACAGACAGATAGATAGATAGATGCCTTTTATTTCACTGTCTTGTCTTCTTTTTAAATTTTTGATGTAATATGATTAATAAAGAAAATATTAAAAAATGCTCTTATTTCTATAAAAAAAAAACAAAGTTTCAGAACAAAACAATTAGAGAACAACAACGGTCCATACACTGTATCATGATCTTAAAAGAATAGAACTCCAATACAACATTAACTAGAAATAGTAAGAACAGACTTGCTGTTCTTGTTTCTATCCTTGGGGGGAAGTATCAGTGGCTTCTGACCTTTCTTGTTTGCTCATATTCCATGTCAACTGAGACTTGACTGTAAGCCAGCCGCAAATGTGCTCAGGCCTTCTCAGCATTACTCCATCAAAGCAGCTGTGTTTTCATTCCAGGACCAAACCTGAGGACTCACCTGAATTATACTTCTCTCTCGGCAGAGATCAAAACTAGCGGCCAAGCCAAACCACACAATCTCCTTAAATCTCCACCTGGATGTGGTATATGTCAGGCCACAGTCACATCAGGCGCCAAAGCTCGTCGGTTGAGCCCACAGTCAGTGAGGAGGGTAACTCTACTCCTCTCACAATAGGCATAGTAAATCATCTGGAAATGGGCAGGGATATATAATCCTCTTACAGGAAAGATGGGAAGAAATATCGAGGAAAATACAATGGACTCTAGTACATCTAATTACCACTACCTCTAAGAATTATAGAAATTAACTAAGAAATAATTCAATTAATTATTAGAACAAAAACACGATGAAATCAGCAATTTTTTGTGAGTATTACCACTCTAGAAATTGTCCCAGGTTATATAGAAAAACACCAAAAATTTGAAAATAAGGAAAAATGACAACTGTATGACTTGCCGGATAGCATGGCAGCACATTTTCTAATGAGCCTATAAATCACCTGACTTTCTCGAAGTTTGTAACTTTGACTGTCCACAACTAATTAGATCCAGAAGACTTTAATCTTGTAAGAAATAAGATTTGTCTTTTCTGTCAAAAACAAGGCCAAAGCAACTCCATTTTGAATTTAAATGACCTGGCCATCTACTCACTATCTACTCTCCACCCTCTGTTAATATCCTGAGCTCCAAGAAATGGTGACTATGTACTTTTTCCCAGAATACAGCCAGTTTCCAAGTTTAAAAAACCAAGAACTAAGGATTGGGGATTTAGCTCAGTGGTAGAGTGCTTGCCTAGCCCAGAGTTCGATCCCCAGCACCCCCTCCAAAACAACACCACCAACAACAACATAAACCAAGAACTTTGTATTCCAAACTGCACATTCTCCCTCTCTAAACACCCCCTCCCTCACAATAAGAACCAAGGACTTTGCATTCCAAACCCCACACTCCCCCTCTAACTTACTCAGCAACCTCTAAATTATTCACCCCCCCACCCTGCCCCACACCACTCAAGTAAGTCAACTGCGTGATACATTGCAAGCCTTTGAATTTAGCCAATGAATTTAAATGTCAGCTGCTTCCCCTGCGTTAGGGATAGAAGGGGCAACCCTCCTTCATCCTGTGTGCCTGCTACTTCCTGCTTGTACCCTTCTACAGACGTAAAAAGCCTTGTCGAAATATCTTGATGTCTAAGTGCTTTGTTATCTGCATCAACAAATTGAATCTGGGGCTTATGTCCAACAGTTTTACAAAGTGAAAGGTTAAGGTGCAGAAATCCACTAAGATGTGATTTACTTTTGAGGGGGTGGAAGCTTGGTCCAGTAAATGACCCCGGAAGTTTCAGTTTATTGCACAATAAAGCGTGAGCCAGAATTGAATCTAATTTAGTAATCTTACAGCATTTTTCCCCAACTGACTACACAAGTCCCTGTTTTTCAAATGATCTTTGAACCAGCACTCTTATGTATCTGCTGGTTCTTTCATTAATTGGTTGGATAAAGCTTTGGCACATGCTATCAAATGATTTCATCTGAGATTTGTGCTCTTATCAACAGCATCTACCCTGAGCAGTCTGCCCTCACTCCTCCTTCCTCCAACCACCCACATATCCTTTTTGTTCGCAGAGCACCATGTACTTTTCCCAGCATGGTGCTAGTCACACTGTGTCGGAGTTGCCTATTCATTGATTCCCTGCCTTGCTAGACTCTGAGCACCCTGAGACATACTGCCCTCCTTTACTGTAGATCCCCAGAGCCAAGTTCATTGTCTCCCACCTGATCAGTTAATGTTTGTAGAATGAATGATCTGCAGTTGCAAGGTGATGACAAATAACTAAATGAATAAAAGGATCGAGAAATCTTGATGTCTAGAATAGAGGAGGAACTGGGCGTGGTGGTGCATGGCTGTAATCCTAGCACTCGGGAAGCTGAGGCAGGAGGATCATCGTAAATTTGAGGCAGTCTCTGGGTTACATAGTGAGTTAAGGCCAGCCTGAATTACATAGCAAGACCCTGTCTCAAAACAAAACAAAAAGCAAAAAAAATTCAAAAAAAATTTAAATAGAGGAAGGATTAATCACAATAGAATAAGGGTTTGTTTGTTTTCCTTTTGCAGTTCTGAGGATTGAACTCAGGGCCTTTGCACTAAGCTATATCCTTAGATCCCTTTTTTATTTTATTTTGAGATGAAGTCTAAGGCACCAAGTTGCCCAGGCTGGGCTTGAACTTGAAATCCTCCTAATTCATCCTCCTGGAGCGCTGGGACTATAGGCATGTGCTCCCATGTCCAATTCAATAAGGGAAATATTTTCAGGAGGAAAAATAGAGTATAGCTGGCTGTTCCTCACTTTCAGGAAAGCCAAAAAATGAAATTTTAATCTGGCATACAAGAGTGTACATCCATTTTCCTAAAGATTGTTAAGTCTGTTTCATGAAATAATCACCCAGAGTACCTGAAACAACAGAATCTCCTGTGTTTCCCTCATATTAACTACCTGAATGGGTTACTTTTTTTGAGACAGGTCTCACTGTGTAGCCCAGGCTGGCCTCAAACTCACTGCAATCCTCCTGCCTCAGCCTCCCAAGTGCTAGGATTACAGGTATGTGCCACCACACCCAGCTATTGGGTTCCCTTTAGTCTTTTGACAAATCAGGATCAGAAGTGAAAGTATGAGTCAATGAGAAAACTATTTGATGTGTGCGTGTGTGTGTGCCCAAGAGTTTTCCAGGAGTTTTTTTTTTTTTTTTTTTTAGCATAAAGTGAACCAGAAGTATCCAGGGTATTTTGCTTACAGGATAATAATTCTCTGATTCACAAATGCTTTGGATTAAAAAAAAGGGAAAGAAGAGAAACAACGTTGTTTCTATGTTTCATTAGAACCTGGATGAATGCTTGCCATCTTACTTCACTTTCTCCCTTCCCCTCTAAAACCAAGTGTTCTTCCTTCTTTCCTCAAAAAAAAGATACACTGTTAATGTTAACATTTAACTAAGCTACATCAATCAGAACTTTCTCAGAATATTATTTGCCACTTTAATTTTAGCATGAATCTCATTTAATCCAGTGAGTGTGTTCTCCAAAGAGTGGATAAATGGAAGTTGCATTAACTGAGCAATGCTGTAAAAATATCTTGAGGAAGATTTGTGACCAAATATAAAAGTAAATGATAAACTTCATACTTCAGTGACTTTCATACTTTAGAGACCTTGGGAGAATTTGTCACATAAATTGGCTCAATGAGTGTTACTTTAATTACAAAAAGAAAAAAAATGTGTTAGAAAAAATTTAAACTCCAATGTTTTATCTTTTTTGTTTTTGTTTTTTTTTTTGAGACAGGGTATTGCTATGTAGTCCAATCTGGCCTCGAACTCCCAGCAATCCTCCTTCCTCAGCCTCCCAAGTGCTGAAATTTCAGGTGTGTACCACCACACCTGGCTAAACTCCAGTATTTTTAAAAATCACTCCAAATATCCTTCCCAAAGTAATGACCACTACTACCAAAAGTAACCAGATTGTTCTCATCTGTCAAAATAATTATACCAATCTTGACAAAGGAAAATCTATATTTGTCCAGAGTTACGGAGATGGAGTGACACCCATTATGATATAGAGACCAACCTGGAAATCCATCTTCTCAGGCTCTGTGGTGGAAAAAGCACGCTTGATTAACTGACCAGCCATCTCCAATTTATCAGTGGGTTGTGGGCCAATATTTATCTGTAAGTCAACTGTTTGAAACTCAGAACATATTTTCCCATCAGAACAAAGGGTGGTTAGGGTCTTAGATCATCTCCCAAAAGCCTATGGATTATAAATTGATTGCAACCATGGGGCTCCTAGTATACTAGTCTGTATCTCTGTCGCAAGAGCAGTAGGCTGCAGGAAAGAACAAGAAATGGGCTTCCTTTTCCTTTCTGCTGCAGAGCACTTCAGAGAAAAATTTCTCAAAGGCCAAGAGAAAAATTTCTCAAAGGCCAAGCCCAGGCACAGCACCTTTATCTTCTAATTCCTCTCCAACTGTCTTTAAACCTTCCCAAACCCCTCAAGCTGTCACAACCCCTGAGTTTCAGGTGCATGTTGGGGGACAGAGGCTCAGGCTGAGCAGCAGGTATTAAGAAACCCAACTACGATGTCTTATATCCCTAGACAAGCCCTGACACAGAGGAAGGACTGTTTATGGAACATGGCGCCCCTAAGGTGCAAGAGAAAAATCCTTTTAAGGAAATCTGCCCCCGAGGTTGAAGCTTGACTAGCACTTTTTCGATTCTTCTGGCCCAGGGACAGGATCAGGCCCACTATTTACATTTGGAGCCCAATTAAGAGGAAGTTAAGGGTGAGGGCAATCTGGCTGTGACATCTGTCACCCCACTGATCACCAGG
>PVJO010003498.1:12999-59156 GCA_004026905.1 Hystrix cristata
AAAAAAAAAAAAAAAAAAAAAAAAAAAAAAAAAAAAAGGTTTCTCTTCAGTTAAAGGAAATAATAGATTATCATTTCAACAAATATTTATCGAATATCTAAAACATGCCATTTACTGTGTTAAGTGCTGATGTTAGTCTCTTCTCTTATGGAGCTAATACTCTAGATCAGTGTGGAAGAGGTCAGAGAGATCAAACAAACCCTCAACCAGGGGGCAAAAGAGGGAAAAGCATGACTGCTCCAAACCCACTAGTGCTTAGACTTCCAAACCAGCTACTTCATGTTTTGGAGGTGAATAAATTATAAAGTATGACCAAACTAAGCAATCAAAACAGTAAAACATCAATTGTGCACATTCCTCCCACAATGAAACTGGAGGAAACCACCAAACACAAAACCACAAATTTTACTTCACAACTCAGCCCTTCTAGAAAGGTCAAGTGATTAGGTCCTTTGGAGGCAACCTTCCCACCTCTCCTTTCACCTTCAAAGTGCCACCTGTGTACGTTGTGACTCCCTCCCAGTACCAGGCTGTGTCCTTTCCTCTGACATTTGCCTAGGTACATTTACTTGCCCAGCCTCTCAGTGCTTTCCCAGGGAATATGGGAACATGGTGGGGTATCTTCAAAAAATCATCGCTGCTTTCAGTGCTATGAGAGAGCTGATTACCTCTCCCATATGACCTTAGCTTCGTGTATATGTACATCTCCAGAAGTCCATGTAAAGTAGTTAATTGTGAGAATTTTTTTTTTCTTTTTGGTTTTTTGAGACAGGGTCTCTCTATGTAGTTCAGGTCAGCCTTGAACTCACTATGTAGCCAGGCTGGCCTCAAACTCACCATCTTCCTGCCTTCAACTCCCCAAGTGCTGGGATTACAGGCATGCACCACCACACCTGGCGATTGTGAGATTTTCATATACCACAGCTAGCTCAAACTTCACTGCAGACAACTGCCTACTCAATGTATGTGCATATATAAACAGGTGTAGAACTCACACCCCTTGAAGTATTAATGTACCAATGAGTTTTCCATCCACTGATTTTTTTAAAATCTTTATCAAACTCTATTTAAGTACATGCTAAGCATCATTCTAAGCACGTTGTATAAATTATTTCATTTAATCCTTAGGACAAGCTTACAAAATGTTACCATTAGCCTCATTTTATAAATGAAAAAAGTGAGGCACAATCCATCCAAAAGAAGTCAGGAAAAGAAGAGGAAGAGAGGGGACAAATGAACAAAAAGATGTCAGATTTAAACCTAACCATATCAACAATTATACTAAATGCATGGCCTAAACATCCCAACTAAAAGGTTAAAGTTGTGAAAATCGATTAAAAAGAAAAAAAACCCACAATTTTTAATATAAGGCCAAAAAAAAAAAGATGGGGAAAAATATACTGTACAAATACAATTTAAGAAAACAGCATGCTCACTTCAGCAGTACATACACTAAAAAAAAAAAAGCTGGGGGTGCCTCACTTCTCTGAGCACCCACACTCCTGAGTGCATCCTCTATCCACCTCTTCTCGTATCTCTCTTACTGATGCATCCTGAAAATTCTTCTTCCATAATGAGAGTCAGCAAACCTGTAAACTTATTTTAAAAGGGTAAATTAAATTCTTTATTTCAGCCTCAGAGGCCACCAGACCTAACCCGGTGATAGTGTTACTGGGTAGCCTGCTTCTAAAAGTGGCCGGCCTAATAAACAATACCAGGTTCTAGGTTTTGCAAAGAATTGAACAAGGAAAAAAAAAAAAAAAACCACTATGGCAAAGTCTATTCGAAAAAGTACAAGTGAAGTGTTGGGGAGAAACTGGTTCTGCAGAGTGAGTCTTGCACAGTAAAAGAGAAAAAAGCAAGATAAAAGAACACCCTAGAGAAAGCAGGACGGGCTATTGTGAGGAAAGCCACAATAGCAAGCTCTTCACGGCTCACCTCTCCTTTTATGCTGTCCAAATCTCGAGGAAACTCGCAAGAACTACATACAGGTCCTGAGAGACAGCGCTGGGATCCCCTGCCTCAAGCCAACTTCAGCTCTAAGCCATCCTACTGAAAAACTGCTGGAGTGCTCCAGAGAAATCCACGTGCAGGGCTTTAGGACCTGTTCTGCACATGTGTCCCTGATCTTGTAATTAACAGGTCTCGCCCACTTCCCCAGTCAGGTTTGCCACACCCTAATCTCCTATAAATAAATAAATATCTGAAAATGGAGACATTTTCAAGACTATAAAATTAAGTTAAAAATGAGCTTTAAATAATAAATCTCAAAGTGATTGAGGGTTGTATCTTTTCATCATCTTAAATTATCTTAAATTCTATATAAGTACAACTCATTTAATACTCTAATAATGGTTTTAAGAAAAAAATCTTTTGCCATGTAGGGTTAATAACTATGACTCGTAGTCTGTTAACAGGTTTGTTTATATGACCTAATGCTAGCAGTTTTAAGGCTTGTTTGCTTCTCTGTGGTACATAAACTGCTCTTTTACTGTCTAGTCTTTGCTTAAATTAAATACTGTACTTTGAAATGAGGTTTCTTTAAATCACTTTGTTTTTACAGAAAAGCCTTAGAAGTTTCAGAAACAAAGACTGTGGGCTTTTCCCATTGTAAAAGACAGTTTAGTTAGCCAATGGATAGGCAGCTAGCTATGGAAAGGGCCTGAGAGTTGGGTGATCAGCTTCATTGATAAGAAATAAAATAAGACTAGGCAAGGGCCTGGGGGTTTAGCTCAGTGGTTAGAGTCCTTGCCTTGTTAAGCACAAGGTCCTGAGTTCAATTCCCAGCACCAAAAACCGCAAGAATAGTCTATGGACTAGGATTTTGGCCCAAGAATGGACTTCCTCAGGCACCATGCAATGCAGTCCCTCCGGACTAAATTCCCAAGTTTCAAGGAATTTAAAATGCAGAATAACTGGTTATTCTTTAAAATCCCAGTTTCCTTTAAACTCTACATGCTGAGTAAGTGGCTAAGAGAGCCTATATTCCAACTGGTCATTTTAGGCTGGGAAAAGTCACCTGTGATCGGTGGCCACTAAACAAGCGATTGTCATTGTCTTAGGTTTTCTAGAACCAATGGTTGTAAGAGAGCAGATTTAATAGAGAACATTTATAGATTACAATATTCACCCACAAGCCAAATGCAGGAAGTGCCGAATGTCCATCTAGGCACTGGAGACCCAAAAGATCCAATCGAGGGCTGGGAGCCCACAACACTATCCCATGTACGTCCGTGTATGCACATGATGGCTGAAGAAATCTTCCCTGGAACCAGGATACGATGCTCGCAGAAGAGATGACAACCAGAGCTCCTCCAAAGCAACAGCAACCATCCTCGACAACAGTAAGGCCCCGAGCTCCTTCCTCAACGAGAACAGCCAAATTCCTTTCCGGAGAACCAGCCACAGCAGAGCTTCTCCTGGGAAACAGCCCGCCACCTAGCTACAGCGCCCACTCTGCCTTATGTTGCGTAAGCAACAACCCTCAGGTGGATCTCGTACGCCCAGCATCACACCAACTCAGTCCAGCTGGGCGTTCTGGCTCAAGTTGACCACATTAGGACCACCACAGTTGTGCTCCAGTTATCCGTAAGAAGTTCTGGACATGGTGACCCACTTGGGACCCCTCCCAACTGGAAACTATTTCTCTCTTATAGTTCTAAGAAACACTCTTCTAACTTCCTCCTTTTTGCCCACAATTTCATTCTTTGTAAGACAACGAGCTGGGGTTTACATAGTTTATAGAGACATAGCTGTTTTACCACCTCAAGTGTATGTTCCTTTCTAGATGTACAGTGCTTACATCTATATATGACATACACTGGGACACAAATATGAATGAATGAGTTTTTTTGTTGTTCTTTTTTCTGTTTTTGTTTTTGTTTGGTGCTGGGGACCGAACTCAGGGCCTTGTGCTTGCGAGGCAAGCACTCTAACCACTGAGTTAAATCCCCAGAGAATGAATGAGTTTTTAAACTACTGGTTACCTATGTGTGCTGTGGCATAATTTTGTAATAATGCAAAGGTTATGTTTTTGTCATAAGTTGATTCTATAAGTTAACAGTATAACTTTTGAGTAAAACATTTCAAATTAGAGACAGTTCTAAGAAAAAAAAAATTTTTTTGACAGGGTCTCACTATGTAGTTCAGGCTGGCCTTGAACTCACTATGTAGCCCAGGCTGGCCTTGAACTCACAGCGATCCTCCAGCCTCAGGCTCCCAAGTGCTAGGATTACAGATATGCTCCACCACGTCCAGCAGAAAAATATTTTTTAAAGAACTAAAAATATAATTTTCTTATAATGCAGGCAGTCATGATTGCTCTCTTAATATACTGTAAAAGCCACTAAATTGTTTTGCTAAATTGCTACCTTGTGTATTGCTTATACCAGTAGTCATGTAACTGGCAAAAGCCATGTTCCTTTTGGTAGATAAGAAGCAGTTTTGTTCAAAAATGTATGGTTCTACTTCTCCACTGTTGGTGGGAATGTAGACTGATGCAACCACTATGGAAATCAATGTGGAGATTCCTCAGGGAACTAGAACTAGAGATTCCATTTGACCCAGCTATTCCACTTCTTGGTATCTTCCCAAAAGAATTAAAAGCATCATACCGCAGCGACACATGCACACCCATGTTTATAGTGGCACAGTTTGTAATAGCTAAATCTTGGAAACAGCCCAAATGCCCATCAACAGCAAAATGAATAAAGAAAATGTGGTTTTTTTAATACAATGGAGTACTACTCTGCCATAAAGAATGATAAGCTTGAGGTATTTCTAGGTAAATGGATGCATCTTGAGACCATACTCTTAAGTGAAATAAATCAGACATACATGTTTAAATATCGCATTGTTTCTCTGGTGTGAGAAACTTAAAGTGTAAATAAAGACTAAAATGTATTATATTGGGAAAGGGAAGAAAATGTCCAAATGGGAAAGGGAACAAGGGAGGGGGAAAGGAACAGAGGACATGAGAAATAAGAAATGGAAGGAAAAAATGGAAACAAAGCTTTTGTAAATAAGGAGGGAGGAGGGGGTGAGAGGAGGGGAGGGGAATGGGAAAAAAGAAGCAACAAGATACATCATGTACAGGTACAAATCCCCTATGATGAATGTTATCACTATGTACATCTAAAATGTACCATTAAAATAAAATTAAATTTTAAAAAAGTATGTTCTTAGTAAAATAGACATTAATCTTTGAGTACATTGTATTAAAAAATGTTTACAGTTCTGTATATGTACCTAAGGAATCCTAAAGGTGTTACTAAACTGTAATTCTTGCTCTTGGCCTTAGTAAATTCTGTGTTTACTCCTTAACAGTACTTTACATTGGTTCACAAGAGGAGGAGTCTCTTAAGTAGTATTGCTTGATATACCTTTCTGGCAAAACTCAGCTTGCTTCACAGAAATATTGGGTTTTTTTTTAACATCAAATCAGTCACTATGTTTCTTAGCTCAAGTCTACTTACGGACTAGATTTGCTTTGCTCTTATTGGCTTTTTTTGCTTGTTTGTAACATTTTTTTTTTGTGAGACCCTGTCTCACAATTAAAAAAAAGAAAAGAAAGAAAGAGCTGAAGAGGTATCAGTGTGAAGGCCCTGGGTTCAATCCCCAGGACCAAAAGAGAAGGAAAAAACAGAGAAAGGAAGGAAGGAAGGGAAGAAGGGAGGAAGGGAGGAAGGAAGGAAGGAAGGGGGGAGGGAGGGAAGGAAGGATGGATGGAGGCAGGCAGACAGGCAGGAAGGAGAAGGGCAGGGCAGGCAGGTGGGTGTGGCTGTGGGCTGGTGGGACAGGAGAGGATCTGTTAGTAACAATTTTCAAAGTTCTAATATTTTAGGATGCTAACTACAAAACAGAAATGATTAGACTTGACAATGGACTCTACATAAAATTTAAGAGCCACTCTTTCTAAATCTCTGATATAACTCAAATTTGGCAAGAAGGGTTTGTTTTGTTTTGTTTTGTTTTGTTTTGTTTTGTTTTGTTTGAAACAGGATCTCGCTTGGTAGCCCAGGCTGGCCTTGAACTCGCAGCAATCCCGCCTCAGCCTCCTGAGTGCCGGGATTACAGGTGTGCACCACCACACCCTGCAAGAAGGGTTTTTGTGACACTAAATCTAATTGTCTGTCACATCCCCTCCAATGTGGGACATGTTCTGACTGACCATCACTGCGGAAAGCTACCTTGTCACCAAGGGACAAGGCTGTGGATGGTTAATTGACAATGCCTCAGAAGAGAAGAAAATGCATTCAGACAAGGAGGAGGGAGTTGTGAGCATCAAAGAATCACCTGTGTGTCAATCCTACCAAAATAAGTAGAGCTGCAGAGGTTATAAAAGAGGGTTCTTTTGTGGGGGGTGGTGAGACAGTCTCGCTATGTAGTTTGGGCTGGCCCTGAACTCACTATGTAGCACAGGCTGGCCTCAGACTCTAGACAATCCTCCTGCCTCAGCCTCCCAAGTGCTGGGATTACAGGAATGCATAAAAGAGGATTCTTAAGCATAATTACCTAAAAGCAAAAAGCCGTTGTAGCAGGTGGCTTTCTTTTGTATTTAACTTTATAACCTTTGGCAATACTTTTTCAGGCTCAGACATCTGGCTTTCCCTTGCTTGTGTTCCTGCTGCTTGTGATGGAACACACACACCAGTTCAACATTAGACAGGCATTCAGATGATGTGGCACCTCAAGGCCCTCAAGATTGAGAGCCAGAATAAAGCAAGAGGGGGGAATCGCAACCAGCACTGCAAAATGGCACTTAAAAGTTAGGTTCTATTTTTCTTTTAGAGATAAACGACTTCTCCAAACTTCCTCCCCCTGAGCACATAGCCAACAACTCCTCTTCTCCTCAGGCCCACAGAAGTGGCAGAATGCAGATGCTGGCCCAGGAGGCTAGAGCCTAGTTTCCCTTCCACAAGAAAGAGGACAATGAGCTGAAGGTGGCTGGAAATGATAAAGCAAATGTGAAGATCCGCATTTTCTCTCTATGCTCCCCTCCCCTCTTTCCCTTACTATAAAGACCCTTACCCACCTGTGCAAAGGGAGATGATGATTTGAGGCAAATGGACCCCTCCATCTCCTTGGAGGTACCTTCAAATAAATCGTTTTTTTCCTTTTTACCAAAAAATAAAATAAATTTTTAAAAAATAAGTAAAAAGCTGAGGAGCCCATATTAATATCAAAGTAAATTTTAGAACAAGTACATAATTTTAAATGTGTATTACCTAATAAAGCTTAAAAATGAATTAAGCCAAAACTAAAATGAAATCCACAATTATGTTTCTAGATTTCAATATGCCTGTCTTAGTAATTGTCAGGAGAAGGAGACAGTAAACCAGCAAGGAAACAGAAGACTCAGGAACACCATCAACCAATTTAGCCTAATTGGCATTTATAGAACACTACACTCAATAAGGACAAACTACACTTTATTTGCAAATACGTGTAGATTATTCACTGTCACGGGTCAACTACTGGACCATAAAACAAGTCTCAGTAAATTCAAAAGGACTTAAATAATTAAAAGTATGTTATTTGACCACTACAGAACTAGATATCAGTAAAAGAAAGATGCCTGAAAAATCTGAAAATATTTAGAAAGTAAGCCACATACATAGTTCAAAGAAAAAAATAACAAAGAAAGTTGTATAGTATTTTGAGCTGAATGAAACACCACAAATCGACTTTGTGGGATGCAGCTAGAACTGTTGTTAAAGGAAAATTTATAGCATTAAATTACTAAATGTTTATACAAATCTCCACTCATCATCACTATATTTTACAAGAAAAAACAAGGAAAGGAGGGTGTTATAGTTTATATCTAGATGTTCCCCCAAACCCTCTTGTGCTCATAGGTGTTACTTTGGGGAGGTGATTGGATCATGGGGGCATGATGCTCATCAGTGGATTAGTGCAGTGATGAGTTTCTAGCTAAATGTGATGCTGGGAGGTGAAACCTGGTTGGAGGAGGTGGGTTACTGCGGGCATGGCCTAGAGGGGTCTATCTCCCTCCACTTCCCTGCTCTCTCTGCTTCCTGGCTGTTATGAGTTGAGCAGCTTTCCTCTGCGATGCCCCTCTGCTATGCTGACCTGCCTTGGAACCAGTCGACTACAGACTGAAACGTCTACGAATCATAAGCCAAAATAAGCCTCTCCTCCTTTAAATGGTAGGTGTCAGGTATTGTGTCCCAGTGACAAGAAAGTAACTAAAACAGGGAGATAAAATCTAGTCTTGAACATAACTTCAATCACAGAAAAGTGAACTCTAGATAAAAGTTAGAGGAGAAGGATATGTGTTATCAAAAGAAACTCTGAACTTCACACTGTTCACCTTTGCAGTAAATGGTTGCTGACAATCCATATTAAGGCTAACAAGTGGTCAGATCCAAGAAGATCAGCAAAGGTAAGCTAGAGAAGGTTGGGGGAGGAGTGGGTGCCTGAACAAGAGCAAGATGAGCTAGCAAAGTTAATGAACTCTGATCCCGGGCCAGAGGCTGATGCTCTTGCTTTTAAACTACTCCTAGCTAGCCATGGATTGTACAGGGTCCAACATACCACTCAGAGAACAAAGAAACCTCTAAATGGGATCTGCCCCACAATAGGTTCTTTACATGTATTATTGGATTTGATTTATTGACGAAAGAACATTGTGAAGACCATATAAAGAAGTGTAAATGTGGCACCTCAAGGCCCTCATTTAGTGGAGTTCATTTAGTGGAGTTCATTCCTACTAAGAGGAACAGAAATGGACAAGGAAAGTCGCCTTGATTGTCTTAGTCACTCGTCACTGGGACAAAATACCACCCAACACCCACAATTTAAAAGAGGAGAGGCTTATCTTTGCTCGGGGTTTTAGTCCATGGTCAGCTGGCTCCAAGGTAGAAACGGCATGGCAGAGGGGCATGGTGGAGGAAAACGTGCTCAACCTACAGCATCCAGGAAGCAGAGAGAGAAGGGAGAAGCAAGGAACAAGAATATGCTTTTCCAGATGACACCTCAGTGATCCACCTCCTGCCAGAGCCCACTTCCTAACAGTATATTTAGCTACTGAACTCACCAAAGGTGAATCCACTGATGACTATAATACTCCCATGACCCAGTCACTTTCCAAACACATGAGACTTTGGGGCAGGGGACATTTTAGACCTAAACCATGACACTAATACAGAAACAACCACCTTTCGATTACCTATAAATATATTTAAAAATAACACTGCTTAAAGCAACTAAAAGATTAGTGATTTCATGTTTACTTTTTACAAAGATTAAAAAGGACAAACAAAGTCTTGAGACAGTATGGAATAGTATCCAAAGAGATAGAATTTGCTTCACAAATCTGATCAAATTCTGGTCTTGCATGATTCAAAACTTAGCTTCAATATCAGAATTGGTCTGGATTTCAACTCAAATTTCTCTCTCTACCTGTGCCAATTTAGGACACAGAAAGACCTATACCCTCTAGGTCTAAGGTTAAGTAGAAGTATATTAGCTTCCTGAAAGTCCAAATCCTTCATGAAGCTTTTCTAGAGTAACCTGTTGTAAACACGACTTGCAAATTCATCCTTGTCCAAGGTAATTCTTGCCAAGTAGTCACCATCCTCTTCAAATGTAACTCATCTCCAGATGCATGTGATATGAATGTTTCATTTTACATTTTGTTTCCTGCTTATATCATACAAGCACGGTCTTTTGCCTTTATTATTGATGTCTCAGATCAATTACCCTGGAAAGCACAAAAGATGGCCTGCATAACAGTACCTAGTAGTAGCACATCCAATTACAACTCATAAATGTTCTTTGATGAGATATATAACAAGAAATAAATCCTATTACATATTGAATAAAATTAGGATCACGAAGCCCTTCACCATAGTACAATATCATTCTGGTTAAAATACAAGATTTTGTGTAGACAAAGGAAATAGTAGCTTTTTATCAGTCTGATGTCCAAGAACATCTAAGCTGTTATCTGAAAAAAAAAAAAAAAGGAAAAGAAAAAACAAAATAAAAAGTCAGTCTAAGCTAGGTCCATGATGAAACCTAATCTGAGTGGAGGAAAAAAACAAAGTCAGTCTAAACTAGAGGTTAAGTACCAGGTCATTTTCTCTCTCATGTTTCTGATTTACAACTATGTATTTCTCACATTTACATGCCTGGTGCCCAACTGCAACTTTCTTTCCCTCTCCTTTCTCCATTAACCACTTCCATTCAGCTTTTTAAGCCTAATTCATGTGGCCAGCCATTACAGTTTAAAACAGTATCTAAGAATTGGGGGGGAGGGGGAAGCAAGTATTCTTAATTAAGTTACATCTTCTCAAGTTGCTATATTTTCCTTTACTATTTCCAATATCCCTTCTCTCCTTATTCTTAATCATGATGTCTACTTGTGTCTATAAATACAACACAATCTGCATTCAATTAGCATGAATTAGCATATTTCAAGCAATTCCTCTTTTTATACTTACGTCTAGACTTACTAAAATCTCTTGTGCCCTCACAGAAAGTCTCTAGAAATGTTCAGTTTTAAAACTTTTAAAAACATTTAGGCCATGCTTCTAATAAGTGATGAGATTGTTATTAAACAACTGTGTTATAAGCTTCAGTCTAGCTAAGAGGCAGCCTTAGAGATCAATATTTATAAAAATGAAATTGGCCAGACAGAGCTTTTAAACTTATTGTACAAATTATTTGTATCATAAGAACCAAACAATGGTTGCATACGTTTTTTGATCTTTACAAACATGCTTACACAAGGTATATTTATCACAAATACCAGTTTATGTACTCTGTCCCAATATTCAAAAATGTTCCTGAACCAAACAAAATCACTGAAACCTGTGTGCCTGAACCATATTTTCTGGTGTCATAGAAGAACCCTTCTTAGTATGAACTGAGGTGTCAGGGCCATTGAAAGCCATTTCCTTCTATTCACTAAAAAGACATGGCTTCCTTAAGAATGCAAAGAAGTTTCTTTCAGGTCGCAGTACCAGAAAATATTCTTTTCTTGTAGAAAGCTCACACCAGCAGCATATTTCAGTGACACAGAACAGGTCACAAAACTTGTGTGATATATTCAACCTGCTCAACAAAGACATCCTGTCACTTCAGGAGAGAACAACTGTGTTCAAGTCAGCAAGCAAAAGTGCTTGCATTCAAAGCCAAACTTGAATTATGTGGGTGAGGAGAGAACATTGGGATTTTTGACTTTTTTTTTTGAGGGGGTGCTGGGGATCGAACTCAGGGCCTTGCCCTTGCTAAGGGAGTGCTCATGCCACTTGAGCTAAATCCTCAACCCTCCTTGACATGTTTTAAACACTGCCATAGCAGAGATTTTGAAAAAGACTGGGCCAGGATCTCCTTTCCCCCCAGCTAGTGCATCATCACCTATCTCAGCTTTCAAAAGAGTTTGAGAATTATCTCCCAGCCACAAAAGATACCCAACCTGGGAAGGAATGAAGCCATGACCCATTTGTGAACAAGCCAGGAGAATTTACTCCATCCCTGATAGAATTGACTGTTTGAGATTACAAATGATGGTGCCCTTAGAAGAATGTTTGTGACAACTTCACATTGCTTTACTTTCTAGATTAAAGGCAAGGTGGAATATCCTGATATCCTGAGATTGCTACACAAGCTGAAAAGCCGGCTTCCTTTTCCAGCATCCTGTCTTTGTGAAGCAGAGTTTCTTCTACAGTGACATCAACCAAAATAAGATTACAGAGTAGAATGGATATAAGCAACACACTTTTGAGTGTCACTGCCTCCCATCATCCCCAGATGGGATCATCTAACTGCAGAACCACCTCAGGGTTCCCACTGAGTTGTGAGTTGTATATTTATTTCATATTACGATATTTAAAAGTGCACAATAAATGTGCTTGACTTATCCTCACATCATCCTTCTTCCCCAGTCAAAAACTAAAAAAAAAAAAAAAAAGAAAAAGGAAAAAGAAAAAGAAAACTGTCCTCCATGAAACCAGTTCTTGGTGCCAAAAAGGTTGGGGACTGCAGTTTCAGTTTCTTAGAGCTGATTCATGGCCCAGGTGTACACAATTTTGATATTAACTTCGTTTTTACAATTTCATCCAGAACCCACATTCTTTTTCTTTTACTTTTAAAATACAGTAGTGTACTTCACCAGATGTGACAAATCGCACCTATACTCCTAGCACTTGGGAGGCTGAAGCAGGAGGATGGCTGGGGTTCGAAGCCAGCCTAAAAAAAGAAAAATAGAATATTATACTTATTTTTTCATAAATCCTTTTTGGAACATAGAGGAATAGAAACAAAACAATTATATAATTGTTGAAAGAATAAGGCTACTAGGACCTTGAAATTTAAAAAAAATACAACAGGCCTCTACCATGAGCCAGTTACTTTCCAACAGTAAGTAATCACTTGCCAAGGCAAACAAAGCTGCTCTAATTTTCATCCCTGTCATTTAACCCAAAGTAGAGAGACAAGCAACTGTCTTCCAACTTTCACCAATTCCAAATAGTGTGTGTCAGGGTCATGACTTTTTTGGAACATGACTTGACACCTTAAATTTTTTTGAGAATCAAGTGAAAGCTATAGATCCACAAAAGTGCATCTTATTACAAACTCATATCCACTTGAGGGGAAAGGGGTAGATCAACATGCCCGAACCCATTAATGAGCCTAAAATTAATATCTCCTTTCTGAAAACTGGCAAGCCTAGTTGCCACACGCTAGAAGTTAGAGAAAAATTCTGCATTGTACCTGATTTTCATGTAAGAGTTTCAAAAGATGGGTTGGAGATCAAGGACATCTCCTGCCCATATTACTTGATAATAAAATTACTTGTTTATATCATGCTAACTGCCTCGAACTGTCCTATCTTATCTTCACTCCACAATAATTCTGCATGTAAAGTACTAAGCCTTGCCTCACCCAGCCTCTTTACCTAAGTTTGTTTTTCCTCAGTGCACCTCCCTCCAGTTAACATTATTTGTTGGCTGCCTCCACTGACTAGAATGAAAACTCCATGAGGAGAAAACCTTTTTTCTTTTCTTTGCCCTCCACGAGGACAAAGCTTATGGTGCATCTCTGGTGCATAATAGGCACACTTTTTTTTTTTAAATTTTACTGATTTACTTAATTTTTTGCAGTACTAGAGACTGAACCCAGGTACTTCGGACTTAGCTATATCCCCAGCCCTTTTTACTATTTATTCTGAAACATGGTCTCACTGAGTCCCCAAATTGCCCAGGTTGGGCTTCAACTTATTGTCCTCCTGCCTCAGCCTAGAGTGCTGATACTATAGGCATGTGGCACCTTGCCCTGCAGGCACCCAAGTATTTTTAAATTTTTATTAGTATATGCCGGCATTACATGAAGTTTACATTCATCTTAGGAAGTAGGTACATGTACATATCTTGATTCTTTATTCCTCTTCCCCTCCTGCCCATCTCTGTTTCTAGATCTCCTTTCCCCATTTTCATTATTTTTTAAGTTCATGTTTGCCCCATATAATGTTTACACTTATAGAGGCCACTCTATAGCAGGAATCACGGAACCTTATAGCTTACAGGCCAAATCTAAGCTTCCTCTTTTTGTAAATAAAGTTTTCCTAGGACTCAGCCATGCTTATACACTTACATATGATTTAACTACTTTATTATGTAATGCCAGAGCTAAGAAGTTGCAGCAGGACCACATGGTCCAAAGAGCCTCAAATATTTACTATCTGGGTTTTTACAGAAAAAGTCTGATAGCCCCATTTAACCTTTACTTTGCAAGTTACATTAGAAGCACCCTTGAGATACGAGTTGGGTCTTATACTTCTTTGTACATGAAGCAGACTAATGTTCAGAAACAGCTACTGCTATACAAAAACAGATTTCCTACTTCCAACATAAATTATTTTTGTAGTTAAAGCCAAGTTACTCTTTTCCACCATCAATGCAATTTTAGCAAGGACACAAAGATTACCTGTATTCAATAACTGGAGAAGAAGAGATACTGATTCTATGAGTAGTTAGTACTCACCAACTTGCAAAATCATTCAACCTTCAAAATGTGACTGCAACATAAATGGAAAGCTTTCCCCTAATGTGTTTCAGAAAAATGATTTCAAGGTGAACTACAGTTATTTTGTCTTAGTCGTGAACGACTTTAATACTTTTTTATGCCAGGTGCAGCATGGGTTCTCCACAGTGACTGACTAGATCACTCTCCCACAAGTAATTATTCTGCTCATCATTTTCTGGAAATCACAACACCTGAAAAGGGGCACCATGATTTATACCCCCTGGCCAATTCTAAGATATGCGCAGCATTTCTTGATTGATCCTTTAAAAAAGCATACCCTTTTTGTTTCAGAAAATTGATTTGCATAGGCATAATTGTTTCCCAGAAACTGAAGATTGAATGAATAATTCTGGGTACGTTTTCAGCTCAATGCTTCCTCCTAGTGCAGATGTAATTAAGTAAGATGTTTCATATTATTGGTATGTTATTTGATAACAATGTAGCCCATGGGTGACAAAATGGAGAAGAGCTAGAAAGCTTAACTGAAGTATCTTTGCTAAGTTATTCTAAAGAAGCAACAATACACACAATGATATACAATCATTTGAGAAAACTATTGTTTATTTAGAAAAAGGGTTACACTGGTAGAATTCATTTGATTAAAAAAATTCTCTTTTAAAAATGCCACTGTGAAACTTTCACAGATGAAAATTCAGCAATACAAAGCTCCTGCAGCTGTAGAATTAAAACACAATTAACTTTTGATAACCCCCATCCAGATTTGTCTAATTACAAGAGAACAAGTGAGCGCTGGTATCTTTTTCTTTTTTGAACATATTTTAATATTGTACATGTAGTATATAAAATGATTGCTAGGCATTTCATATTTTTCCCATTTTGTTGTTAGTGATTAATATTAAAAACAGGCTAAATAATAAATTAAAACTGAGTTTCAAAATGAGGTAAATCCAAAATGGTTCAATAATTGTTTATTTTCAGTTTCAAACAGTAAAAAGGAAGCATTTCAGGTTGGGAAAGGACTAAACTCAGGCAATAACTAACCAAAAGTGAAATTCTGTACATATGTAACCATATTTGCTTGTTGGAAGTATATGCAGCACATTGTGCTAAATATATGGAACAATTAACACTTTCAGCCATTACTGAAAATAAACACGTAGAAATTAAGCAACAAGTTAAAATACAGTAATGCACAACTCAACAATTTCAGGTTTTCCACCTGGAGTAATGAAGCAGATAACTGAATAATTTAGGGAGATGCAAATAGGCCCTCTTCATTCATAATTCTCAGCAATCTACTCAGGAAAATAAATTTCTGGTCACAGCAGAACAATTCCATTCC
The DNA here is from genome assembly GCA_004026905.1 of Hystrix cristata. Classification (NCBI taxonomy): domain Eukaryota; kingdom Metazoa; phylum Chordata; class Mammalia; order Rodentia; family Hystricidae; genus Hystrix; species Hystrix cristata. The sequence goes on from PVJO010003498.1 coordinate 28,355, forward strand.
AATCTCATCTGAAAGAAACAAAGTGATTATATTGATAGGTAAGGAAAGACAGAGGGAGAGGGAGAGAGAGAGAGAGAGAAAGAGAGAGAAAGAGAGAGAGAGAGAGGGAAGGAGAGAGGGAGGTCAAAGGAAGAAGGAAAGAAGAGAGGAAGAGGGAAGGAAAACAGAAAGAGAGGGAGAGGTAGCAATGAAGCAGAGGAGGAAGAAAAGAAAGAAGAGTTAAGAAAGAGAAAAGTTGGTGAGTTGTGTTAAAACAAAGGCTTGAATGAAGTACGCAGAAAAGGATGAAATAGTTGTGTATTTCTTATTGTCCACTCTTAGAAACCACTGATAAGTGCACTATGATTTGAACTGAACATGGGAGTGGGGATAGCAACAAGTAAAACATTTCACGGGGCAAGCAATAGTTTACCAAAAATAAACTGAACGTGTAGCAAAGAAAAGGAACCTATTTTACATGATCAACAAAAAGGAAAAAAAAGAAAATGACATCATTTTTCACAAGGACAAGTTTAATAGTGACTTATATTAAGATGCAATATCTGCTAAATTATAAAAATTGCTTTAAAAATATATTGACTCAATTATATTCATTTCCTTTATGTATTGACATTTTTCAAATACTGCATATTGAAATAATTCAAAACATGATCATTACAATATGTGGCAAATAATTTCATATCTGCCTAACATTGTTCTCATTCAAATTTTAAACTAATGCTCAACGCATTAATCTTTATTGATGAAAATACTACATTCACATATTTCATAAAACCAGAGCGAGAAGGGGCCTTAGAAAATAATCACACTTGCATGAAATGCTGACAAATAATTTACATATCATTTCTACACAGCATTCTGTTCATACCATGTATAATCTTGACATTATCAATAATTATGGGTACACTGATTTTGAACTTACAATTTTAATACTTAAAAGTCATTGTTCCTGTCCATCAGCTGATGAATGGATAAACAAAATATGATACACATTCATACAATGGAATATTATTAGCCATAAAAAGGAATGGAGTACAGATACATGCTACAAAATGGATGAAGCTTGACAACATGATGCTAAGGGAAAGAACTCAAGACATAAAAGGCCACAATATTGCATGATTCCATTCACATGAAATGTCCAAAATAAGCAAATTCATACACATAAAGTACATTAGTGGTTTCCAGGGACTGGGAGAATCAAGAGTAACTGCTAACACATGTGGGCCTTCTTTTTAAGGTGAGAGAAATGTTCTGAAATTAGACAGTGGTGATGACCGCACAGCATAGTGAATACACTAAAACCACTGAATTGCACACTTTAAAAGTGAATTTATCTCAATTTTTTAAATTGAAAAAAAAAGTGATGTTCTAATAAAGAACATCATGGTATCTGTATGACCATAACTAGAATGAGAAACACATTCTCAATCATCCAGATGTTACATTAGGAGAATTATTGAGCAAGGGAAATTTTGATGACATAATTAAGGGCATATTAAAGAATAAAACTCTGTTGCTGTTAAAACAAGTAAAGATCTTTCCCCAGAACTGAAATTAAAATTTTTACAAGAAGCCGAAATCCTTAAGCAACATAATTATCCCAATGTTGTAAAACTTATAGTTCACGCACAAAGACAGCTATCTACATCATTAAGGAACTGGTTCCAGGAGATGATTTCCTCCCCTTCCTGAGAAAGAAGGATGAACTAAAACTCAGTTAGTGAAATTTTCATTAGATGCTGCTTCTGCATGGAGTATCTCGAGTAAAAATTGTATGCACAGGAACCTTGCTGCTAGAAACTGCCTGGAGGTGAAAATAATGTTCCGAAAATCAGTGACTTTGGAATGACTCGTCAAGAGGATGGTGGTGTATATTCATCTTCTGACTTAAAGCAGATTCCCATTAAATGGACAGCACCAGAAGCTCTTAATTATGGGAGATATCGTTCTGAGAATGACACATGGAGCTTTGGCATCCTCCTCTGGGAGACCTTCAGCTTAGGGGTCTGTCCATACCCTGGAATGACAAATCAGCAAGCACAAGAGCAAGTGGAAAGAAGATACTAGACGTCAGTCTCTCAGCAGTGTCCAGTGAGTATTATGAAATAATATTGAAGTGTTGGAATTACAAACTTGCAAACTCTTCCCGAGTTCAATGAACTTCCAAGAGAGCTAGCTGCCATCAAGAAGAAAGTCACATAGTGATGAAATGTTGTCAAACTCAGCTTTTGAGACCTCTTAAACAGAGTAATATTTTCTTCTCATTAACATCGAGTTTATACCACATTACCTGTAACACTTCCAACTTTTTTCTTACTATATTTTTAAAACATATGTGCCTCTTTAATCATCACAAACAAGAAAGCATAGCTTCTAAATGTAAAGGGTCATAGAGAGCTATCTTTTTCAAACTTAGGATTGTTGATGTTTCTCAACAGCACTGTCTACCTCAATCTCAGTTCAGTTTGCTATCCTCCATCACAGACACCTCTCCACTGTTGATGCTATGGACTGTACTGATAATATCCTATTTGTAGGATACATTCAAACAAAAGGTAGCCCTCACTCTGCTGAGACAAGATTACATTTGTAAACATCATTATATATTGGTCATTATCTGGACCTCCTAGGTTTTACTTGTTGCCAAAATAGGCCATTTGCCTATGTTCCAATACACCCTCCCCTTTGTTAGGGCATCTGAACACTCTCTATATATCCTCACAGAGTTGAGGGAGCTGCCTTTACATGATATTCTAGAGAGCTGCAACAGCAAAAGGGAAGTTTGAGAAGTAAGGTGGTCTGGAGAAGATTGGCTAGGGTGGTGATTAAAGTAGAAAGAAAAGGCAAACATAAAATCAGCCTTCTTATGAGACGTATGCTTTTATAAATACAAACATTTTTAAATTTTATGGTCATATTTACCAAAAAAGTCCTAAGAAGTGTTTCATTAGTTCATAGATTCCTCTTACAATAGTCCTTTGGATGGTAACAAAAAAATTAACAAATATAAAATACAAGCCTACCAAAACAATAGCTTATTCATGTTTAAGTGTCTTCACCTCAAAGGAAGTATCCTAGAATTATGTGTTCCCTGTGTTTTCACTAATGTTTGAGATTGTTGGGATTTCATGATCTTAGTATTATCTCTCTCTCTCTCTCTCTCTCACACACACACACACACACACACACACACACAGGCACAGACAGATATACAAAGGTATGTAAGGATGAAGCTGACACTTTTAAAGACATCAAATGAACATAAGGAAGAAATAAATTATGAAGACAAAGACAGGGACAACCATTCTAATTCCACATTACACCTTCATTTGCCTTTGTATTACAACCTAGGAATTCTTACGGCAAACACATTTCTGAGATGTTCCATGTGAGTAAAAATGTAATGATAAAACTGTGACTCTGTTGAGGTAAATCTTAGTTTTGGGTCCCCCCCCCCCGACAGGGTCTCTCTATGTAGTTCAGGCTGGCCTTGAACTCACTATGAGCCAGGCTGGCCTTGAACGCATAGCAATCCTCCTGCCTCAGCCTCCCAAGTGCTGGGATTATAGGCATGCGCCACCACATCTGGTAAGGTAAATCTTAATTTTACCCAAGGGTGCCTCTCAGCAAAAATATGTATGAAGAAGATAATCACATTGAAGGGCAAATGTGGCATGGAAGCCTATTAACCTACGCCCATGTCTAGATTGGAAAAAAGAAAACACCATCTTAATGGCTACCTGGTTTACCTTAAGAACAGAAAGGAAATAAAAAACTCCTGCCCTTAAATGTTTGCTAACTATGAGTATCAGTGCACAGAACTCATGCCCCATGTTTGAAGGAATACTAAAGAGAAGGATGGTCTGTATCTATCATTCCAGTCTCTTAAGAAGAGTCATTGAAATGATCATGTGATTTTTGTCCTTGATTCTGTTGATATGGTGTATTACATGTATTGATTTGCATATGTTGAACCATCCCTGCATCCCTGGGATGAATCCTACTTGGTCGTAGTGTACACAATGGAGTACTACACCGCCTTAAAAAAGGATAAACTAGAGTCATTTGTATGTAAATGGATGTTCCTTGAGAACATACTTTTAAGTGAAATAAATCAGACACTTATTAGTACACATCGAATTGTTTCTCTGATATGAGAAACCATAAGTGTAAATAAGGACAAAGAGGTGTAACAGATATTATATAAAAGGAAGATAATATACAAAGGAGAGGAGTACTAGAAATAAATAAGGGGAAAAGCAGAAAGGCAACAAAGGAAAGAAAAGGAAACGGGAAAATATGGAAAATTATGAATGAATAGATACTATGTTTAAAAAAAAAGAGATAGTATCAAGAGAGGAGAACTAGATAGGGAAAAGGGGGATAAAGAAGAAGGTTAAAAGAAAAGTAAGATGAAAGGGGAAAAAATGGTAAAGTGTAACTACACTTGTTGCAAATAGGGAGGGGTGGGTGAATGGAAGGGAGGGGAAAGGGGGGAAGAGGGGGGGAAAACCAAGATGTATCATGTACAGGTACAAAATAACCATGTTGATTATGATCATTATGCATACAATGTACCATTACATGTTCTTGGTAAAAATAAAAAATTAAAAAAAAAAAAAAAAGAGTCATCACACATTTAGTAACTACTACATAGAGACCAAAATGAAACCATAGTAAGTCTGGCCTCAAAAAATGGTGCAGCATACTAAACAACTTCTTTTTAATCAGCAAGGTTTTCCCTTCTTTCAAATGGTGTTAAGTTAAATGAACTTTCTTCAAATGAAAAATTTTTTTAAAAAAAGTTGCCCTTCATCAAGTTTACACCAATTCCCAAAACATTTGGTACCTCTGTAAACTGTTCTCTAGGTATAGTTAATCGATCACCCAAAATATCCCAGAAAATAGAGAAAAATTCTTGGTTGTGTGATTACCAGGCAGGGATACAGTTATTGCCTTTAACAAAAATCACAATCCAAGGAGGTAGATATGTAACATACTCATATATACATGGGAACGAGTGACTCAAACTCACATGTAACCAATGGCTAGCTAAGCAGAAAGAAATTTAAACACTCTCCATCCCAATACATATTACCACCATTTAGAAATAGGCTCTGGGAATGGCAACATGTTCCTAAAATGAGAAATCTGTGAGCTCTTAAGAGGTCAGTTTCTAAGCACAGACTGAAAAAAATTTAAAAAAGGCTTACAGCAAGAATTATATTATCAGTTGTGTTGAGGGGCTAGGGATGTAATGAAAACAAATTAAGTGAGCTGAATGGGCAATTTATTGAGGTGAACTGTTTTACAGGGCCAAGGGCCAGCCATCATTCCAAGGAGGGCAGCACCTAGGCAGGTTTGACTGCTGTCATATGGAAATCAGGGCGCAATGCTGTAAGATGATCTGAGAAATGGGAATTCAGACTTGTCATTTCTTCTGCTTGTTAAAGGCAACCAATTTTTTTCTCAAAAAATTAAACTTTTGTGGGGCCGAAAAGGTACACCTAACAAGCCACGTTTTGCCCAGTGACTGAAAATTTGCTGCCTTGGATTTAACGGATAAGAGTGTTAGATTTGACATGAGATTGGAGGTTGAGAAATGAAACTACATACATTAGGCCTTATTAGAATGGAGGATTAGAGTAGAAATATAACAGACTAAAATTACAGATGCACAGCGTATGAGTTGAGGGCCACTCATGCCAAATTAAAAGTGAAAAGCTAAAAGATGGTTCCTAGAGGACAATTTTAATAGGCAGTGATTTCTAAAGATTAAAGTAGAAGAAAAAATTAAAAGCAAAGCAGTAAGTAAGAGGAGGCTTAAAGGAGAAGTAAGAGGAAATTAGACAAAGACTTTACCAGTAACAGAAGATGCAGAGAATAGGCAGAAAAAGAGTTTGCAACTAAAAACAGGAAATAGGACAAGTCAGAATGGAATGAATTTAATCTGGGTCACATTTATATACATTACTTCCTTAACTCTAATGTGATCATTTTTAATGTTTCTGAAATCAGAATGACAGGTACAAGCCAATGTCACTTCTCTACTCACTCCCCTTAAAAATGCTGTAAAACCGACAATGAAATTTTCAAATTAGTGACATCTTTTAATCATGGCAATGTAATGTATGTTAGATGCTCTGCTTTCCATGAATAGAAAGTAATTTAAAACGGAAACAGGGGCAGTGGACTTAGGAGTAGCCTACAGATAGGTGGTAACAATCAGAAATGAGGAGTTCTCTGAAGGAAAAGGAAGGAAAACAGAAAGACTGGCCCAATCACAAAATGAGTTCAAACTGAGAGAGGTAGCCAGAAAGCATTCAGAGGACAGCCAGGAAATGAAAAAAATCAACCAGAGCCTCACAAAAGTAAGATTCTTTGCAAGAAAAACTATAGTACATAGTTGCTAGCAAGAAAATTGAGCAGGGGAAACATGCTAAATGTACCTTTAAAAGGATATCTGAATCTAGACACTGTTACAAAACCACCAGGAAACACTAACACTGGCCAGTTTTTTTTCATGATTTTGTTCCTGAGGGATTATAGAGAAGTACAAATTTGTGGCCAGTGTAAAAGTAACTCAAAGAAATCTAGTAAAACCTGCACATGCAAAAGAGTAACACTTAGGTACTAAATAAAGGGAGATGTATAAGATCACAGTAAGAGTTGTCAGTGACAATGGGTGGCCCATTCCTAATGAAGATTTGAGAAGTTGGCTGATAGCCTTTTTAATAGAAAGAAAACATGTGAAAGTAAGATGCCAAATTAAAAAATTTAAAGATGAAAGATGAAAAAAGAAATAAGGGTTAAGTATGTAATGTACACTGCAGAAGACAGCAGGGAAGGTGGCTAGAATTGAATAATGGGTAATATTTCTTTTATCATCTTCCCAATTAAAAAAAAAACCATTAAATCCTAAATGCTCTTTCATAACTCTTGTTTATTTCACTTTAACAGTTAGATAACAAGCACAAAAAAAACACCACTCATCAGGTGATCACCAAGCTGGCTGCTTTGCGCCCAAAATAAAAATGACAAAACTCACACCCTAAAGCCCATACACTTACACTGAACTGGCTCTTGGCTATTTTTCTCACTCTTAATTTGAACAACTGTAAATAGCCTTATTCATCTATCTGATTTCATGAAATATTAGATGCACCCAATAATATTAGGGGCAAGGTATAGACAGCAGGTGTACATAATATTATTAAGAAATGATATCTAAAATGGAAGCAAGAAAATGGGCTATAAAAGCAACTTTAAATATGTCTATCTGCCTGGGTGTAGTAGAGATGTGTGCCTGTAATCCCGACAATAGGGAAACTGAAGCAGGACTGAGTTCAAGGCCAGCCTGGACTACACAGTGAGTTCAAGGAAAGCCTGAACTACACAGAAAGACTCTGTCTCAACAAAACAAAACAACTGTCAAAAAACAAATATGTCTATCTGGAAGTATTAAATGTAGAGGGCAAACTGTCTTATTTACTTCAGTAATTCTAAAGTATCACCCAACAGTAACTATTCGTAAGTTGACCATAAGTGCTCAAAACAGGCTATATTAGAGTCTGAACACTCTGTCCACTAAGATAGACATACGATTTATTTAAGATGGTTAAAACACTTAAACCTGAGTGTATCACCTTGACAACAAAGTTACACATTTAAATTCTAGAACTAAAAACACACATTTTATTTTCTGGCTTTGCAAAACATAGGCAGTGGGAGAAAAAGAGGCCAAAACATTAAAAAAATCTTTGCATAACAGATCTGCATGAGAAAGCAAAAAGAAGACCAGAGAACACTAAAGAGTAAGACCTAGGTTTGACTACTGGCTGCACTGGCTAATATCTCTTGTGACTTTCTTCAACTTAACCTCTCAGAGTCTCAATGTTTCCAACTGTAAAATACAAATACCACCAATATCACCACCACCACCACCACCACCACCACCACCACCACCACCACCACCACCACTTATAGGGCTACAGGTACTTTTCAAAGGTAATTAATTACCCAGAAAAGATGGGAATGAGCGATGAACACAAAGCCAGATGTTCTTAAATACATCTTGATGCTTTAAAAAAAACGTGTGGCTAATCAGCAAGCTTAAAATGAAAACAACTTAAACATAACTCCAAGTCTTGTTTTGCATCTGTACCCAAAAACTTGGACATTATACTTAGGTGAAAATTCAAGTAGTTGTATTTTACAAACTAGATCTAGCCTTTTCAATGTTATCAAACCCATTTTATGTTTCTATCTTTAAATGAAAAGGTGAGAGAACACTCACCTTGATTGAAAGTCTTCATTATCTGTGCTTGTCCGAGGACTTATGAGTAGATGACAAATTAAGGGAAAACAACTTGGGGGTGAGTGTGCATGCATGCGTGCGTGCATGTGTGCGTGCATGCGTGTGTGCATGTGTGTGAATAGTGTTCCATCTTTTAGTGTAATCCCTCAGCTTACAGTACTATTTGGCTCTGACCAGCTTGGTAGCCTCAAACTCTACCAGCTCTGCTCATCTGCCACATCAAATTGCCCTTCTATTCACCATGCCCTAGGCCCAGGGCACTCTTTATTCCTTTTCTTCCTCTTGGTGACAATACAGACAGAGGTAATATATATCCCTTGGTGGCATAAAACATCTCAGTCACAAAAGAAGTTAAAAAAAAGTCAAGAACATCAAGTCTCCTACTTTGAGATTTCATACATTTGAGAAGGTTAACTGGAAAAACCATTTTAAAGCCAACCAGCACCTAAATAGTTAGACCACATACTACAAAGATACAATTCCAAACATCAATTTTATCAAAGCTTTCAAGAACACTGATTGAGAATGTTAATTAATATTAAGATGAAAAGGATATTGTTTCTTCTCTTCCTTTCCTCCTGAACTGTCCCGTTTCTCTTTCTTTTCTATCTTTTCTTTATCATGCCTGGACTCCTATAAGGAATGGTGGAATTAGTTGGGGAAGGGAAAACCGAATATTTTTTAAAAATCAGCTCAAAATCCCTTTTCATCACCCACCAGCCATAATTTTTCTTCAAAAAGTTAATATGATACCAAAAGCACAAGCAACAAAAGAAAAAGATAGATACATTGGCTCCACCAAAAGTAAAATCTTTCATGTATCAAAAGGACACTATCAACAAAGTGAACAGATGGCCTACAAAATGGGAGAAAACATTTGCAAATCATGTATAGAGATCTAGAAAACTAGATTATATAACAAACTCTTACAACTAAGCAACAAAAAGACAACTCAATTTTAAAGCAGCCAAAGCATCTGAATAGATTTCTCCGAAGATATACAAATGGCCAGCAGGCACATGAAAAGATGTTCAACATCATTAGTCATTAAGGAAATACAAATCAAAACTATAATGAGATACCACTTCACACCTACTAGGATAGCTATAAAACAACAACAACAAAAAAATAACCAATATTGACAAGAATATTGAGAGAAATTTGCACCCTGACACATTGCTGGTAGAAATATAAACTGTATAGCCAGGCAGAAAAGAGTCTGACAGTTCCTCAAAAAAGTTAAGCATAAAATTACCATATAACCTAGAAATTCCACTCCTGGGTAGATTCTCAAGAGAATTAGAGACAGATATTCAAATAAATACTCCATAGCAGCAGACAAATGTTTGCAGGGCTATTTACAATAGCCAAAGTGTTGAAACCACCTAAAAATCTATCAACTGACAAATGCATAAATAAATGTGGTATATTCACACAATGGAATATTACTTAGTCATAAAAAGAAATAATGCTAGATGCTACACCATAGAAGAACCTAAAAAACATTATGCAAAGTGAAAAAGACACAAAAGGCCATATTATTGTACAATCCTATTTATAGGAAATATTACAAACAAATAAATCCACAGAGACAGAAAGCAGATTAACACGTTCACGACGGGGCCGTAATACGTGTGTCTTGCTGCTGAGCGACTTGAACCACTCATGGTATGCTCATGGCTGTCCCATCGGGAGGGTTTTTATTAATTTTATTAGTAAAATGATCAATAAAAGTGATTAGATCCATTTGTACCACTAGTGGTACAAGCTACCTGATGGGAGAGTCATGCATGTACCACTGGTGGTTCAAGCTGGCAGGAACGTGTTAATGGTTGCCAGAGGTGAGGGGCAGGGAAAGTGGGGACTCACTGCTTCATGGGTGTAGGGTCCCCTCTGGGTGATTAAAATGTTTTAGAACTACAGGGATGACTGCACAATACTGTAAATATACTGAATGTCACTGAATTGTATACTTTAAAACTGTTAATTTTATGCTATATGAATTTCACCTCAATCAAAAAAACACTTAAACATAAACAATTAAACTATTCACTTGTTAATTTTCTAGAACTGTTTTTATGAATACACTGCGTAATTCTGAATGTATACAATAATCCTTCATAAACAGTTTATATTTAGTAATTGCTTATTACTTTATGGCACATACATGAGATTTAATTTGAATACCGCCCATTAGTATGTAAGAAAATGTATCTTATACTTAAAAGCAAATTAAGTTTCAAACAAATTAGGATAAAATGTTGTAAAAATGTTTAAAATCATATTTAATAAAGACTTTATAACACTGTGATGGTCACGCAGAATACATGTTACCGTATTTTAATCTTACGAATAAAGAGAAACTAAAAGCAATGAAGTGTAGGTAGAGAAAATAGAAAATAAAAAGGTTAAAAGTCAAAGAAACAGAAGTAGGTAGATGTGGGATGGATAGAAAAGAATTTCAGAAGTATATTAACTCTACCCACCCAGTGATTTGGGACTAATTTGGTTCAAATGCCCCAATCAGATAGCCCACCTTCCTCCCATGCCTCCCCTTCCCACATCTAAATAAAATTTAACAGAAGACTATTTGAACAAAGCAAAAGCTCAATACTTGCTAAATTTTCAAAGAGTTGATTTTTTTTTTAAAGAAAAAATACATTATTTGTTTTCCTAATTTACCTTTTTGCCACCGGAGGAGATTTTATCCATCTTCTCGGATTTAAATGAATCACTGCCTTTTTCTTTGCCTGAAGATTTTGACTTATTTTTTTCCTTGTCTTTCTCATTTGGATAAAGAGACTCACATGGACTTTCACTTTTGTGTTTTGAAACCCCCACTAAAATTACAAAAGAGATTCATGAAAGCCTTTTCTAATTCATTTTGATGATTGCTTTGAAAGTATTAATAAGTCTACCTACTTGTTCCATTTTCCTCTTTCCTCCTCTTGGTTAAATCTGGTGGTGCTTCACGGTCATTGTTTGAATGATCCTAGAATCAAGAATTGTGAACTACATTGATCAAGAGTGTATGTTGTTGTTTCAAAGTACTATACAAGAAAAGGTACGGCCAGCATGGTGACTATCTGCAGTAGTTTCACATACTTGGTAAAATGGCATGAAAGACAGAGCTGGTAGAGACTACTAGGCTAAAGATCCTTATTACTGTAGAAGATGCAAACACACTTTAGCATAAAAATACCAGTTAAAACTCAAAACAACAGATTGCTATGAAATAAACTAGTATTTGTTAAGAGGCAACAAACGTACTATTATACAATAATGAGCTTTTCAAACTAGTTTTAAAAAGTTACACACCCTTTTCCGTTCTTTCCTGTCCTTTTCATCTTTTTTCTCTCTTTCTCTGGATCTTTCCCTTGACTTGTCCAAATCTTTCTTGTCCATTTCTCTCTCCTTACTCTTGGACAGTGGTGGAGGAGTATGATTAATGTAGAGCTGTTAAATTAAGGCAATATTACTAAAGATTATTAGTTTTCCAGTATTGGCAACTTTTGGTTTTAATTAAATGAAGACAATTGGTAGTTAGACCCAAAGTCAAAACTGGTTAGCTGTCTGTATTACAAGAGGTAAAATAAAAGAGCATCACACAAATTATACAAAGGCTTTAATTCTTAGCCTTGTAAAAATTTCCATTTAAACTCAACCAGTACATCACTGCCTCAACTGAGACTCCGTAAGTAAACTCCTCATCACTCTTATTGTAAAGACCTGCAAGAGTTCATACGTGAAAAAGTGTGGCTGGACTTTATTATAAAAAACAAAATGCAAACCTCTAGAAAATCATGAAAATTTTTAATGTCTTACCATCCACTAATAGGCACTCAATAATGACAGTGAGCAAAAATGTAAAGGTAAAACCAAGCCGTATCTTTACTGGTAGGTACTTTCTGCCTCTGTGTAAACCAGGCAGAGATTATTCCAAATTATGTTTTACAAATGTAAAGGCGGCTGCATATTCTGTACTTTGGAAAGCTCTCCAATTCCACTGAATAATCATAATTGACTTTGACATTTGTCTTACTGGTTTTAAATAGGCAGAAAACCAGTGTGTCGGCCGAGGGCAATTAAACTACTCAAAAACTGAAAAATAATCAACAGATATTGTCCTCTGCTTGTTCTTTAACTGCCAAAAGGTCTACAGGCAATTAAATATCAAGAATATTCTAACTCTGGCCCAGAGACAAACGTACTTATGGGAGGTGTAAATACGCAAATGTACCATAAGAGAAAATATTTAAAAACTAGTCAGGAAATAATCAGACACCTAACCTTATGGCATTCAGAACAATGCTACAAGTTGAATTTAATAATTAAAAGTATTAGGCAACAGAATACCGAATATAAACTTATTGTACAACCACACAATTCTAGATACCTTAAGAACAAACAAAATAGTGAGTCAAATACGTTTACATGAAGGAATCCTTGGGATTTAAAGGAATAAGAGAAAAAGAAGGCCACCAGTTTGAGAATTAAACACTTATTTTTAACACCACCAAACAGTTTCAATTCAGTTGGCTCAGAAACACTGCCATAGCAATGCGGAAGTGGATTCTTTAAAATTTCTATGCTTAAAAGCTGATGATCAACTGAAATAGACAAAATGTTTATTAATAACAAAGAGCAAGAGAATGATAAACAGTCATAAAGTACTTGTCTAAAAGATACTCTTGCTGAGCAGACATTTAATGGTGCTTCAAGATCTTTCTAATTGTGAGGGTTGTCACACCTTACTCAGGAAAACGATTAAGACAAAGGTAACAACATATTACTACAATACTCCAAGATTTCTCTAAAGGTAGCATCGTTTACTTTCTCCCAATAAAAGAAAAGGAGGTTTGGACACAGACACACATACACATACACACACCTTCCTCAAGAACGAGGTTTTTACCTGCGCCTACTTGAATTCTGTACTGCAAGGAATTGAGCAATTTTCTAGCCATTAATCAAATATTTCGTTCTTGATGTAAAAAGTCAAAAAGCTCAACAGATACACAGTAAGAAATTATTTGTTTAGAAATATTAAACTCTTCCCTCCTATCTTCTAAGAAGAGTTATGACCACAGTACTTTTTCCACCAAAAAAGTATTTTCTCATAGCCTACTGACTGAAATGCATACTTATTAGCTTAGGCATTCCAAGCTCGCCACCACCTTTTCACAATTATATTCTATTGTAGAGCAACCAAATTAGTTCTATGCTGTGGCCACACTACTCCCTAACTCCTATCCTTTTTAGCAGTTCTCTTTACCAGAATGTTACTCACTTTCAAACTCTTAAAATCCTACTTTGCCTTCAAAGACAATTCAGCACTTCAGCAGTCACTCAACCTTACAAATTACTCTCCAGTGATTGACTGATTGAATGATTCAGGATCTCACTCCATAATTCAGGCTGGCCTTGAACTCACTATGCAGCCCAGGCTGGCCTCAAATTTGCAGCGATCCTCCTGCCTCAGCCTCCAGAGTGCTGGGATTACAGGCATGTGCCACCACACCCAGCTTTGTTATTTACTTATTTAGCTTTTTTGTGACAGGTATTTCCTATTAATTTCATGTCATTTATTTTTGTCCATAATAGTTTCTAGTACAGTAAGAAAGCTAGAGTATTTTCCTAATTTTGTATACTTCCTAGTACCTTGTGTATATACTGAGAACTCAACATGTACTCCAAATAAAATTAATGATTTGTTAAACTGATCTGTATACAGCAATGGTGAATTCTGTTCTTGATTTGCTTTTATTCCTGACAGTAGTATCATTATGGCCCAAAAAAAGAATTTGACCTGTTTTTAAAATATAGGCTTGGTTAGGGGAACATGCTTTTAACACTTTATCAAATGTATCTGGCTAGGATCACTAGGTCAAAACACAAGTGATCAAAAGTAGAAATATGCCAGGTGAAAACTGGGGTGGATGGTGAACTGAAACAAAAGATTTAAATACTAAGATTTTCCTCTAACTAATCTCACCTGAAAAATCAAATCCATCCATTAAGTTTTACCACACATTAGAAAGTAAAAATAGCAGCTGTCTATGGTTTTGAATGCCTATGATCCCTCCATTCTGGGAAGCTGAGGCAGGATGATGACAAACTGGAGCTCATTCTGGGCAATTTAGGGACTTAAGAAGATGCAGACTCAAATTTAAAAGGACGGAGTATGTAGCTCAGTGTGAAGGCCATGTGTTCAATCTCTAGTAATAGAGAAAAGAACAAAAAGTAAAAATAGCAAATAAAAAGGAGACTCCTAGAAGCAAAAGCACAACTAAGAAGTCTAATTTAAGGAGGGAAACAGTTTTATATGGACAAGTGACAGGACAACATGAAAAACAGACACTATGTTCTAAATCCTCTAAAAAGCAAAAGCTACCCCAGAAACAGTGAAGTTACAGCCAGTTTTAGAAATCACTCAAAAGTCCAGGAAAAATTTTATTCTAAGACATGCACATGCTATTAAACTTTCTAAGCATATAAACTCAATAGCAACATCAGCTGTAGCGTCAGCTGTAGCAACATCAGCTACCATAAAACCAGTACTTTGGATGCTTTACTAAAGTCCAAATGTTTAAGAGTTCATTTCAAATAGTCATTGAATACCTAACCTTATTGCCAGGTACCATGTTAAGGTCTGTGGTAGAAGTCACATAATTTTTAGAAGCATATTTATATGCAATTTTCAAGATTCTGTGGTTATATGTGGAATAAGTCTATTGAATTTTAAATATTCACAAAATTGTAACTAAAAAAATGGGGAAATTGACATGAATAACTATAATTTAAAAAACAAGACAAGCACAGTGAAGGAGCTAGGAACCCTTTTGACTACTGTTGAAATGTGTGCTAAGACTCAGAAAAACCTTAATTTTAATTTACATTTTGGTACTAACAAGCAGTATACTAACAAAGGCTCAACAAATTTTTCAATCTCTCATTTGTCAAAAAGACATGTACCATCTGCCCTATTTAACCCCACAGCACTATTATGAGCATGAAATGAGACAAATACACATTATCGTACATTTTATTTTCAAAAGACTTTCACAAAAGGGAAGAATCTTCATCAAAGATTAGAAAATCTTGTTAATTTTACAGCAGGTTTCAAACTGCTTCAAAGTATGTTTCAGTAAATAAATACAAGACTGTTAATCCATGAATTTAAGAAAGCCCGCAAAAGCCACTGATGATTAAGCCTGACAAGTACAATCCCAAACCGGTTATAAAGACCTACTAATTGCAATACATATTCAGTTTAGCCAATATACACTTTAACTCTAAAGGAAAGTATCCATAGTATGTATTTGGTTAATGTAGTACATCCTAAAAACAATGCCACATTTTTAGAGCACAGGCATACTGGCTAATCTAAACTATTAAAAATTAGTGCTTATTTGCCTGGGATCCACAGAAATTTCATTATAAAACTATATGTAGTAAAAGCAGCTATGTCAAGCACTGTTTCAAAATTCCATTTGGTCCATCAGTAAAGAATCAAACTTAGCAGATAAAAGAAGTAGAAAGTCAAAGTAAAGGAGGGTACAAATTTTATAATAAAAATAAACTAGCTTGAACAGACAATCCAACTATAATGCTAAAATGAATTATGTAATACAATACACAAACTACACACTACTTTTAGAAGAATTCCCAGGAAAGTAGGATAATAGGTAAGAATTAATACTGACATGGAAACGCAACCAGCAATTTATGTTTACATGTCAGGGGAATGATTATTTTACATTAACTATATCTCTTGATATTATGCCACAACTACCAAAAAGATACCTCAGCAGAGGAGATAATATAAAGAATTAAATGAACTGAGAAGGAATCAGATTTTAAAACAGTTATGTGACTACGTCAAAGTAATCTTTTGATGTTCTACATTGTCTTTTTAAAAAGTCAGAGAAATCTGATTTATTTTGAGAAATTAAAGATACCTACTCCAGTAAAACAAACCAACATCACTCATTTCCCCAAATTGTAAACTTATTTCCAGATTTTGAAGCATAAAAGGAGAACATATAACAAACACAGCAAGCAAGGATAAATTATAGAAGTGTTGCCACATTACAAACATTATGTTAACAATCTCTCTAAAAGGGATCATTGTCATCTTTTGTTTGTGATAACAATTTTTAGAGGCCATTCTAAGTAGAGCACTTTTTCCCACTGACCCTAGCTTACTGAATCTATCAAGGTGAGTACATACACTGAATAAAAGAAGTAAAGAACTTTTTGGTTTACGTAGGCATGATGATTTTAAAAGGCTCAAACCTTTGCTGAAGACTCCTTGAGTTCGATGAGACTGTCCTGTAGAAAATGAATGGAGATGACAGGTGAGCTGGCATAGTTCTCAGAACCCAGAGGAACTTTGGGAAGTATGGCTGTAACCTGGAAATAAACGAGCTACTTCTTGTGAGGGTAAATTCAGTGATACCATTTTCAATATGAGTATCAATAACAAAAAAACAAAAACAAAAACAAAACCATGTAATGGAATTGTAATGTTAAAAAAAAAATTATATGTACTCAATGTAAGAAATAAAAATTTTATTCTTTCTGCTAAAAATTTAAACATAAATATTGATGCCACATTATTCATATATTTGTATTTAAGCTACAACTAATTTAAGAGGCTTAAGAAAACACTTTTTCTCCACAAAAAGTTTAAAAGAGTGGAGGTCACTGTGGAAGAACAACAACACTGACTTATATTTTCACAGTTTTTCTTTAATTGGAAAGTTTCAGATTTTACTCATAACTCTTTTATAAATATACATGTTTTATTATAGTTAGAAAACTTAGTGGCATTATATTACAAGAAAACAATATATATTCTATAAAAGAGCAATCACTTTTTTATAAAGTGCCAATGACTGGTGAATCTCATAACATACAAACACACACACATACACACACACACACACACACACACACACACACGGCATTTTTAAAAAAAGAAAAAGAAATCAGTTACGGTATTCCACCACAGTGCTCTTGATGAAGAATAAATAACTTACAGTTTTAAAAGTTCAATGTACTGCAAATTCAAAGATTCCATGAAATTAGATGATTTTACAATTAAAATTAAATATGGAGCAAAGAATGGCTACCCTGAGTCTTCAAGAAGGCTACACCCACGATTTTGTGCTGCAGTTGAATGCCTGGGGTTTCTCTTTGCTGGGTGGTAGGATTGGATGCCACATCTGCTTTTATCGTAACGCAAGGTTCAACTTGTTGGGAACCCAATGGGTATAAACAAACCTCCAAGGGAAGATACAACAGAAGCTGCATGCTCACTGAATATACACAACTACAGGAGAACTGATCACCAAGGAGACTTTAAAATGGAACTCCTTTCAAGACTCCTTCTTAGAAGGCACATCGGTATGATGCTCATCAAGAAGCTTGATGAATTCAGAGGTATCTTGCTTATCCTGTATCATCCAGGACGTCTTCAGTGCTATATATTCTTCAACATGTATGCTGAAAAATGGGCTTCCTTCTGCTGAAAAGATTCATTTGCTTGTAGCTACCATTGCACTCCAAAAAAGACTGCTTAAAGCAGTGAGGCACTTCTGGGTAAAATTTCTCTTGTACTTTGAAACACTACAAAATTAGTGCTAGGTCCTTGAAGCTTTAACATTTTTATAATAAAAATACTCAATAGGAAAAAATATCAGTCCACCAATACAGAAAAAATTCATTTTCTAATATAAAACCTCCAGTGGCTCCAGTGAATACTTGGCACAAGACTTGAAGGAAGTCAGGACACTGGTATTCCAAACAGGTGAGCCTAATACGGATGCTGCCTTCCTCAGGCTATACTAACCTTTACTGTGGAGGAATGTGATGGAGAAGGGTGAGTATCAATTTTGCGGCGTTTTTGTTCTGTTAGGACAAAAAGAAATAGTCAGAATAAGGTAGGTTTCTAGTCTTTCTAAACACTTTTTAAAAAATGAACTTTTAACATCATCAATTACCCTTTCCCCCAGCAAAATCCCTATAATTTGCCAAAATAGACAACATATGACTATACATTAAAATAATAAAAGGTTAAAATGTACCATTAAAATATTATTAAAAAAATAAATTGGGCTGCTTTGAACGCTGAAGTGGAAGTTTTTGGGTGGGTGTAAATAGCAGTAGAATTACTGTATAAAATGGCAAATACATGTTGAATTTTATTAGAAACTACAAAATCATTTTCTGAAGTGCTTATGCCATTTTATAGTCTCATTAGCTATCTTTGAGTGTTTCTGTTGCTCTTTTTGTCAATACTTGGCTTAGGTAGTAATTTCTTAGGGGCAGCACTTAATAATAAATTTATAATAATAATAGGTTTTAAACTGGTTCCTTTGATGACTAATGATATTGGGAAACCTATACTTTCTAGACATTGCATGTTTTCATAATAATTTAGGGATTCAAATATTTTTCTTACTTTATTGAGCTGTTTGTTCTTTGGTGTTCTTTATATATTTTAAATGCAAATTGACATTTAATAAACCCAAGTTCTCAAAAAAAAAATAGTAACAAAAGGTAGGCAAATATAAAGATATACTTGCCCCTTTCAGGCTCTGCAATATCTGATCGGGGAACAGGCGACTTCAAGGACCCAGAAACTGGTGTTTTTTCTCCTCCTTTAACATTTTCCTTTGATTTCATTTCCTTTGCTATATCTCTTTCTCTCGATGGCTCCTTTTCTCTTTCCCTTTCTTGAGTGGATTTTGCTTCTACGTTGGGGACAGCAGTCTTGAATTTCTCATCTTTAGCTTTTTCTTCTTTCTTGAATTTTTCTTTCTCTTTGTCAGATTTCGGTGTTCTTTCCTTGGTCTCTCTTGCTTTTTCATCTTTATTTGGCCGCTCTTCCTTTGGCTTTTCTTTACCATCTTTACCAAGTACCCTGGCCTCTGGAGTAGTAGCTGGAGTCTTTTCTTTTTTCTCTTTTTCTTTCTCTTTCCCTTTTTCTTTGTCATTTTCTTTAACAGCTTTGCTGCTTCAGAATAAAAACACAAAATTTCAAGACAACTGTAAAACATAGTCCATGTTTAAAATCATAAAGGATTTCTTACTGACTTAAATTCTAGAAGAAAACTAAGTGACAATCTTATTAAAACAAGTAAAAAGGAATAACCTCCTTATCTAGTAAATAATAAATTCATGAATAGCAGATTAAAAGAATGATTTAAAGTCAGGTGTGGTGGCACATGCCTGCAATCTCAACACTTAGAGGAGACTGAGGCAAAAGGATCGCCATGAGTTTGAGGCCAGCCTGGGCTACATAGTGAGTTCAAGGCTAGCCTGAACTACAAAGCTAGAGCCTGTGTCAAAAACAAAACAAAACAAAAAATAATAAATAAATGAATGAATGAGTAAAGCAACACCAGGTCCTTTTTGCATACATTCATAACCTTTGAAGATAACAAGGTAACCATCAAAAATTTTTCCACAAATCAACCAAGGATGCTACTATCAGCAAATAGATTACTGAGTTAGATGGATCACTATCCTAAATTAGTATGGGCTTTTATTATGAAATCTAGCCTCACTCAGATTGCCTAGAACAATAGCTCTATCTTAACATGTTTTGTTTTGAACTTTACCACCTACATTCCCCTGAAAATCTCAACAGGGGAAACAAAGCTGTTATATAAAACACAATTATACAGAACATAATTAGGATAGTAAGTACATTATTAAAATCAGAATATATGCAAAATTTCAAAGTCCAGCATAAAAGACTCTCATACTGCTCAACTACCGCTCCCTTCCATTCATGGTTAATGAAGCTAATTACAGAAGAATTCAGAATTGCGACAAATGTCAGTGTTCTTACCTGTTAGAGCCACTATTTCCATTATTTGAATTCCCTTTAGGTGTGGCACTAGAAGCTTTATTAACAGCTTTCACACCACACTGAGATCTCTCCCTTGATTTATCTGAAACAAAAGTAAAATTTTCTTTTAACAAGAGCCTAAATATAAATAAACTACAATTTCACAGCAAATGATTAGAGGATAATTAGAATCAGCAGGCTGATTACAGCTTAATAGTTACATACCCCTACCTAGGAAATAAAAAAGTAACACTAGGCCAGCATTGTGCTTGTCATGTGATACAAAATATTTCACTTTGTTGAAACAAAATGTATTATTTATAAGTTTCTACAAATAAGCATACCAGTCTCCTCAGCACTGCTCTCATCCGATTTAGATGCACTTCCTATTGATGATGAAGAAGTCCCACCACTGGGCCCATTCTGCACACTGGCAACAGCATTCCTTGGAGGAGGGTCTTTGTGATGAAACTCATTTTCTGGTATCATGTATGACTTTCTACTTTTCAACTGCCCAGAGTAGCTGAAAGTCGCACAAAGTGTTTAAATATACAAACACAAATCAAGGAGCACAAACATAGGGTTTAAATGAATAAAATTAGCAAGTTACTCACTAAGCTACTTGGTTGCAGAGAATAAAACTTAATATTTACATTATTATAAGTCTTTACAGAGAGTCCTATCTACTTATAAAAATAAAAATTTCAAAATAAACTAATCTTTGGGGCTAAGGATTTAGCTCAGTGGTTAGAATGCTTGCTTAGGAAGCAGAAAGACCTGAGTTCAATCCCCAGCACCAAAAAAAAAAAAGAAAAGAAAAGAAAAGAAGCAGCAAAATAAACTAATCCTTAAAAATTGACTTCTTTTGCTCTTGAAGAGCTGACAACTCAAATGTGATGATAAAATTACATTTCTTCCCATTCAAGACATATTATGTATGACTTTTGAAACTATCATCCAGTATAGACCGGAAGATGATAATCAGAAGTGACAACTCTCACCAGCCTGTGGGAACATGATCGCATAATCTCCCATATCTCCTGAAGTAAGGCAGAAGATAAACTTCAACACTGTAAAACATTTTAAAGTCTTCAGAATCCTTCTGTCATCTATTCTCATAAATCACATTAAAGTATAATTTTGTTACCCCATAGCCAATGCATATAGATCTGGTCTCTTCTCTTTTTCTTCCTGGCAGATTTTATGTACTCTTCTTTCCAAAGCCTGACCCAGATTCAAAACTTTTGGGTACCAAGGAAGTATTTTTGTTAGCACGATCAAGATATTCCTGATGTGAGTATATTCGCCTGTTTCAAGGCAATGAACTGATGCCTACACAGAAAAACATTTTAAGATCCATTATAAAAGTACAAGTATGAAGAGAAAAAATTAATTACCTTTGAAAAATTCTATTTTTTTTTTTACCTTAGTTAGCTTGTAATGCCATTTATGCACAACATGTCGAAAATTTTCATAATCTAATTGATCAGCTTTATTTCCACCATCAAATCCAGTTGCCCGTAATATGGTAAGGAATCCTGGATAGTTTCCACATTCCTAAGGGAAAAATAAGTTTGTCACTATTAAAGTTATATGCCACAAAATAGCAGAAGCTGAAACTTAAGTAGACTAGATCAATGAGTCCTCGTAAAAACATCACGTGCATTTGGATGAAAGGTGGCTTTCACAGAAAGTTTCAGCTTATTCAATGATACTAACTTGGATAGTTTGAAATAGAATTACAAAGTATATAACTTCTTAATAATGCATTAATTGTGCTTAAATACACCATTTTACAACTGAAAAACGGCTTTCCTTTTAAAACTGAAGAACATAGAGATTACTAGAAGTGGTCATTATACACATAGGTAAAATATTACAGATATTTATTAGCCATACCTTTTCATATGTGGCTCTATCACTATGCCACCTGGTCACAGTCTCTAACATACAACAAAGAAATCTCCCGTATCGGCTAGCTTCATTTTCAGTACAGCTTGCAACTGTGTAAATTATATCTGAGAAAACCTATAGGAAAAAAGAAAGAAAAGTTTGGGGCTGGGAAATGAAAATAAAAACCAGCTGGGTGTGGTGGCACATGCCTGTAACCCCAGTACTCAGGAGGCTGAGGCAGGAGGCTTGCTGTGAGTTCAAGACCAACCTTGGCTATGTATTGAGTTCAAGGCCAGCCTGAACTGCTTTAGCAAGACCCTATCTCAAAAAAAAAGTCAAAACCAGTAGAAAATATTAAAAGACTGTGTTATAGAAAATCGTAATAAACAGATACATTTAGTAAAAACCTGCAGACTTTTGAAGATTCTGGCTTTTGTGGGAAAATAGCACATTTATAAATCAAGCAAAAAAAATATTGTCAAGAAAGTTGATTTACAATGACAAACTATCATTACTACCACACAATAGCTTCTTAAAGACAGCCATATATATGACTGGGACTGGGGAGAAAGCAAGCACAGGCAAACCTGACAGAAACTAGAACTAGGCAGTTGACATGCTATAATGTACATGACACTTCCAAACTACAAAGGGCAGTTACTATAATAAATGAAAAAGCCAGATGCAAAATCTGTGAACATGGCTACACTAAAAAACTTCTCTGCATTTATGTCTAAAGCTATAATGTTTTTTGTTGTGTTTTGGGGGTTTTGATTCTGTTTTCTGTGGCGTCAAGGCTAAGACTGGAAATCAGTTCTACCTTGATGATACAACATGTAAACTCAAATACTGAGTTAGTAGCTTAACCTTGAGTGCTTATTACATTATTCTTCGTAGTGCTTTTAAGTGTAGTGACTCATTTAATTCCCAAAACAACCTTATGAAGCAAGTACTGTTAGACCATTTACAGGTAAGAAAAACTGAGGCACAGAGAGGTTAAATAACTTGTAAAAGATCACATAGCTAGAAGGTAGTAGAGCTAGAATTCAAATGCAGGCACTAGAGTTCATGCTTTTAATCACACACACAATACCTCTATAGATAATAATGTTTAGCTATCACTGCATGAGACTTTTTTTAAAGGCTACAATAAAAAGAACTTACTCGATCATAGCAAAGAAGGGTAGAAAAATTTGGAGTTTTCTGTTGATGTACCAATTCGACAAAACGAGCACAGTAAACAGCATCAATTGCTGAAAAAATACAGCGAGGAAATATACACAACTGTAGAAATTTTGTGATGGTCTCATTTTTGGTAGACTCTAAAAATAAGGGAAGAATATAATAAGTGGTAAACTTCTTCCTCAAGTGCCTCACGCCATCTAAACATGACAACATATAAACTTTAGTGTAGAGAATGGTACAAAACCACAAACTATTTATAGTTTGTAACCAAACAGTCATGCCTCGGATAAGACTATCGTTTTCATTCCGTGGACACTTTTTATCTATAATTTCCCCAGAAATATGATTTTATTCAGAAAAATTGAGTAAGAAGCTAATATTATAGTTATAATACATTTCATCAGCAAACTTAACTAGTTCTTTCAGTGAAAATGTGAAATTATTTTACATTAATGAATAACCAAAGAATGGGCTAGTGAACACTGAGTTGAAATATAAATAAAATATACTTCAACACTTCCAAATTATAAAGGTTTGCTTTTGTAATTTAGCAGCAGGAATGTAACAATTCCAATGACTTACTTGCTAAAAGCCAGTTGTCCTTTTCCAATTTCAGTCTTTGTAGAACTCTCTGTACATGTTCCATCTGTTTCTTTTCTTCTTCGAGAAGCTTGTCTTGAAGGGCAGTACAACGTTCCTTCTCTTTTTTCTTTTTATTTGGAGGCTACGAAGTAGAATTTAAATACTTTTCTAACTAAATGCACATTACCTCTCTTCCTTTAATTAAAAATCTTGAAAGAGACAAATGCTGATACTTAATAATTATTTTAACATGAACGTACACTAGACCTACCTGAATGTGCTTTCACCTCCATTCAAAACATCAGAAACAGTGTCCTCCTAGTCTTCTTATACCATCTAAACAGGCCACTTTCCCAAACTGGTAATAAACCACCTGAGGCATTCATTGAGTCATCTTTGACACTTTCTTCTCCTTCAAAATATCTGCATTTGTTTAAAAGTCCTCTGCACTCCCTTCATCTCTACCACAGTCTATGCTTAGTATTTCTTTTTTTTTTTTTGCTTTTTTTTATTATTTTTTTAACCAAGAACATGTATTGGTACATTGTCCATATATTGATCACATTTAACATGTTTGTTTTGTACCTGTACATGGTGTCTCTTGGTTCTCCCCCCTCTACCCTCCCCTCCTTTCTGTTCCCTCCATCCCTATTTACAGCAGGTTTATTTACAATTCTCCATGATTTCCCTTTCCCCTTTCTTTCCGTTTTTTCCCTTCCTGCTTTTCCCCCTTCCCTCTTTCTGGTAATCCTCTTTGTATATTATCTTCCTTTTAGATAATATCCATTACACTACTTTGTCCTTATTTACAGTTATGGTTTCTCATATCAGAGAAACAATTCGATGTGCGCTCATGAGTGTCTGATTTATTTCACTTAGTAGTATATTCTCAAGGAACATCCATTTACATACAAATGACTCTAGTTTATCCTTCTTTATGGCAGTGTAGTACTCCATTGTGTAGAAAAGCCACATCTTCTTTTATGCTTAGTATTTCAAAACGAATTACCCAAAAAAACTACCTAACTGGTCTCTAGCCTAATGTTAGTCCCCACCATTAAAGAGCAACCTTCATACTGCTGTCATAAATAATCTTTTTGAAGTACCATTTTTTTACTATTATCACTTCCCTGCTCAGATATCCAAACCAGGTCTCAATTTAATCAAGTCTACTTTTCTACTTGACTTTTACTGCCTTATATAATCTGGTACCATCCTAACTAATTTGTCATTAAGCCTATTCAATACAGTAAAAGTGTTCTCCCTTAATCCTCACACTACTTCCTGCCTTTGCTGAAACCCTATAGTGGCTTCCTTATTGGCTCCCTGTTTCCAAACCTAATCTACCTTCAAGGCCTGCCCAACTCTAGACTCAGCTCCTCAAGAAAGTCTTCTAAAGAGCTTCCCTTCTGGAACTACTACTGTTCTTAAAACTGGAATCATTCAGACCACTTTGACCTACTACATAGATTCCAGTAAAAAAGCAAACTCAGATGCTTTTTTTTGGTAGTGGTGGTACTAGGAATTAAACCAAGGAGTGCTGATCTACTTATCTGCCCTTTTTGTTTTATTCTGAGATATAGTTTCACTAAGTTGTCTGAGCTGGACTCCAACTTTCAATCTTCCTGCCTCAGTCTCCCAAGTAGTTAGAATTACAAGTGTGCACCACTATGTCTAGCCATAAATGCTTTTTGATTAATCCTATTTCTACCCTTTCACTAACCCCTACTCCACCCTCTGAAAGGTTATCATTTAAACCCAGTTAAGAAAATATTATCCAGCTGGGGATTTAGCTCAGTGGTTAGAGTCCTTGCCTCCCAAGCAGAAGGCCCTGAGTTCAATCCCCAGCACCAAAAAATAAACAAACAAACAAAAGGAAAATATTATCCCACAAGAGGATTATAGCTTCAAGGACCCGAGTTAAAATAATTACAAAGTATAGGTATCACTGAATCAATACCATAAGGTTATTATACTTGAGCTACTAAAACAAAAACCTACCATTTCCTGATTGTCATCAATTGCTTTCATCTGGACTTTAAGTTTATTGACTTCTCGTTCATAGCTGGTATGTGGAACTGCAAGGTCATACATTGTCAATGACCAAAATGTGGCATAGAATTGAGGGCTGATGTCATCCCAGACTTTGGAAACATGTAAGGAGACCACTGCTTCATGAACAGGAGCCATCACCATCTCACATGATGTAATGTACTTATGAACTTTATGTTGCTGTTTACTTCCCTTTTCTGATTTTTTAAGTTCATCATACTTTGACTGGAAATAAAAAGTAAAAACACATACATACATACACATGTACAATGACGTTTACAGCTTTAATTTTTATGGTATAAAAACCCAAAAGATGACCATCTCAAAACCGTTACGAGAATTCCAGGTTCTTACCAATAATACTTATTTCCAGATAAATCATTCCTGGAAGCTATTCTTATATTTAGTTTAATCTTCTGGCTAGAAGTTTATCATAAGATTTATTTTTAATAAATCTAACCTGAGGGTGAAAGGGCTATTATATGCACCTATTCATTCCCCTCTCCATTCTGTTTTACTGCAATATTTGGAATACAGAACAAAGTAGTGTGTCTTAACTTTAGTGAAATAGAATGGAACTAGTAACAACTAACCAGGCCAAAATGTAGTTTCATTACATATAGTTCCAACCAGCTATTATAATTTGTCAATTAAAAAGCTGGGTTAACACTAAGAAAGGTTATAACAAAATTACTGTAAGACTGCTAAGTAGGGTGACCAACTGCTTGGGTTTGCCAGTGTTTTAGGGGTTTCCCAGAATGTAAGAATTTAGTGCTAAAATTGCAAATGTCCCAGGCAAACCAAGACAGGTTGGTTACTCTAATTCAGAGCTAAATAAAATTTTCTATAAATACCTGTGGCATACTGAAGTTTAAAGCCATGTGAGAACTGATGCTACAGCTTCTTTGGAAGAAGGCCATATTCTTAATTATATGAGAAAAAAAATCTGTTAGTGCAATGGAATGGACTACATATTAGTTTAGTGTATGCTAAAAGTGAAAAAGATTACTACAAAGTAAAAATTGCTGTTATTGTCTCATGTCCTTCATTCTCTTTCAGATAAAAGAGCTCTCACAGAGAAAACTTCCAACTGGGTTATGCATTATCCTTAAGGTGACCTGTAAGAGAAGTTCTAAAACTAGCTGTTTCTTTATGTTAGAAAAGCATACAAATCAATTTGTTCTATACATATAAACCCAAAACTATATGGTCAGTGACCAGAGGTTCTGCTCCAGTTTTACACTGTAAGGCAAGAATCT
This sequence comes from Hystrix cristata, assembly GCA_004026905.1. NCBI lineage: Eukaryota > Metazoa > Chordata > Mammalia > Rodentia > Hystricidae > Hystrix > Hystrix cristata. The sequence goes on from PVJO010003498.1 coordinate 55,509, forward strand.
CAACTCCTTATAGTCCAGCTGCCTTCCCTCCCTATTTCCTCTTCCTGAGTGCCCTGGATGCTGCTTTACTGTTAAGCTTACTCGACTGAAAACACAAGTCCTCTTTGTTACACAGAGTATCTCAGGCAGAACCCAAGAGTCTTCTAATTGTTCTACGAGTGGGAAGATTTATCTGTTGTTATTCCCATGGTAGAGAGTATGCTACAGAGATTACACAAGTGACAAAACTACAAAAAAAATCGAAAACCTGAGAAAATAGCAACTAGAGTAACAAAAGTTTTTAAATTTAGAAAGTGGATCTTACTGAACGTAACTAATATGAATCTAGATGAGCAGAATAACATCTCCTACGGTTCTTGCACAACATGGAACAAAACTGCTCAAACTACCCACAGAGACAGCCTAGCTACCTAATTTGGAAAAGATCTAGAATCAAAGTGAGTGGAAGCCTCTCTTTCAGACCTGTATCTCAAGATGAGTCTCAACAATTAAAAGTGAAAATTGAGTTATGAGAGGATTATCTGATAGTTCCAGTCTCCCCAGTCCTATGGTTCCAAATATGTGACTTCTATTGCGAGGCCTCCTCCTAGCCCCTACCTAGTCAGAAAAATAGTCTTGATCAGAAAAGATAGCTGATACTTTGACATTCACCTAGGTTAACTACTTCCTTATCTAAAGTTAACTAGAACTTCAAACTCACATCTTCAGTCAAATGAAGAATCACAAATAGTTTACGTCTCAAGTAATTTGAGAAACTAAATGTATAGAATAGAACTGACCTCAGTTATTGCTGTACTCCTGATTGCTGTTCAAAAAGCTCTTGTTGGCCCAGAATATGAGCAATGTTTGGTGAATTATTCCCAAGACAGCCTTGTGGTAGCCAATTTATGAAGAGGACCTAGCAGTCCTCTAATACTCATGCATTTTTCCTCTCTCATCAAAGGCTCTTCAAGAGAGGATTTCACCTAAGAAACAAAAGCAAGTATCCCCAGGGCAGCTTGAGTGCCCTTCGAGTGCTCCCTTGGTTGCTGAGAAACTCTTTTTTGAGAGAGGGATATATAGCCTCTTAGGTAAAAGACTTATACCTGCTTGGGCTATATGTGGCTACTTCTCTATTACTTCTGTTTTTCTCCTCAACTCTGAGAAGAAAATGTCATTCTGTATTTCTTAAAAGACAAAGAAACAATATTTTACACAGGCTAGAAAAAAAGACAGCTATTGGTATGAATCACCTGCTTGTGACTGGGAAAAGTTCAGGCAAAAGGTGTTCCTGTCTGCTAGGGTTCATTACTACTGATTAGTGCGTTCAATTCCCGGTATAGCACAAGGTAAGTCAGAATTCCTGATGTGAAGCAATTCTCCTACCTCAGTTCAAGAAATGAGGTCCCTTACAGAGACTAATCTACTGTAGAAAGGCGCTACACAAAGACACCATGCAATTCTCCAGATGGAGAGATTCTAAAGGGAAAAAAGAGATCTAACCTTACTCCTTTATACCTGTTCCTCCTCTAGAGTACAAAAGATAGCATAATGCTAATAAAATGGTAATTCAATCCAGTAACATCTGAGTTAGCTGATAGGAGTGGGAGACTACAGCAGTGATGGCAAGCCTTTTAGAGATTTCAATGATAACAAACAGCCCGCTGCGGCACTCCTGCAACAGGTTCATCAACACTGGACTATAGCAATTGATATGTAAACACTTAACAGCAAATGGTTGATTATATGATCAGTTGCAACTCAAATTTCTCAGCACCTTTTGGTATACCTCTACTACACAGCTCTGTGTCCCTAATGGGAATAAAGAAGGAATCTTGGTTTAAGAGAAAGGACCAAGACCTTCTCCAAAATCTGAAATGAAAACTCTGTGAAGTACAGACTTTAAAAACAACAAATAAACAGAAGGGCCAGAATCCAAGCCTACAGAAGAATGAAGAACATGCTAGGGCTCCATGGACTGACCATGGTGCCAAGGGGAAAAGAAAAGTAAAATCCCCTTAAAGGTCACTGCTTTGCAAGGAACAGTCCACGTGGCAGATTAGGGAGGGCCATCCCTTTTCCCTCCACATCCTTACTTGAATTTCAATATAGTCCCTACTGGAATGTCATGCTTTGGAAGTTTCTAGTTTACTTTGGGGCAGGTTTATTAATAGTTTAATTAAAGTGGAGAAAACATGAGAACCATGAAAGTAGCCTTCTTACAAGTTACACAACAGAGAAGGCAAGAATCTTTAGGGGGCTGGGTGATTCCTACATTCCTCCTTTCCTTCTAGGAGTGATGGGTAATAGCAATCAACCATCTGACAGGAATATTCTGAAGAAACAGCACTGTCTGTAGTCAACAGGAACTCTTCTCAGAGTGATATACCCCAATTTGCACGCATCAGAAATGATCTAGTGTTTGTTAATAAGAACAACCAAAAAACCAGTAATTCCCAGGTACTCTTCAACTAGTGAATTAGAACTTTGGGCCACAAGCTTCTGAGTTAAGAATATTCCATGGTGAATCTTGTCTACACTAATATTTGAAAACTACAGTTCTAAAGAATCCACAAGACATCACTTGGACAACTGGTGGAGCAGTAAAATTATAAAACCAATAAGACCTAAAAAAGACATTTTCATTGTACACTGCTCAGGCATTAATTAATATTATCAGAAGGGTAACTCTCTAAGACATAATCTATATTTAGGTCAAACTAAAATGCATTTAAAAATCAAGTAACTGAGAAATAATTTGGAATCTTTTGCAAATGGAAACAAAGACAATTGTACTTACCGAAATATGGTGTGCATACATTGGCCTAGACAGAAAAAATGCTGCATCATGGGGTGTATGAAATTCATTACAGAGCACATCAATGGAAGGCACTCGCTTTATATAATCTTCTGTGCTTAGATTTGATGCTAAAAACCCACCAAACTGTACCAGGGTATCATGACACTAAATTTTAAAAATAAGACCAAAAACACAGATACGTTAATTATTTTACAAAACCAATATAAACATTTTTCAAAATGATTACAATAAAATCATTTTTGGCAATTTTTTAACAATTAAGAATCCAAATTAAGGGCTGGGGATTTAGCTCAGTGATTAGAGTGCTTGCCTTGCAAGCACAAGGGCCTGAGTTCGATCCCCGGCACCACAAAAAAAAAAAAAAAAAAAAAAAAAGAATCCAAATTATATTGTGGCAACATGGATGGAACTGGAGGACATGATGTTAAGTGAAATAAGCCAAGCACAGAAAGTCAATTACTGCAAGTTTCCACTCATACATGGAAGCTAAAAAGCTGATCAAAGTAGAGAGTATAAGTGTGGTCACAAGAGGCTAGAAGGGGTGGGGCTGGGTGATGGAGGGAGGTTTGATTATGAATACCAAAATATAATTATGTAAGAGGAATAATTTCTAGCATTGTACAGCATACAGTAAGGTGACTATAGCTCACAATAATTTGTTACATATTTTACAAAGAACTAGAAATAAGGACTTCAAAGGTTCCCAACATAAACAAATGATAGATGGTTAAAGAGCTGGAAATGCTAATTACCAATTTCATTACTACACATTGCATACATGTATCGAATTATCACACTACATCTGATACATACAATTATTCTGTATCAATTAGAAAATTTAAATAGTA
>PVJO010003498.1:59256-122688 GCA_004026905.1 Hystrix cristata
CTACAAATACAAGCACATAATCATATTACAAAAAAACTGCAAAAGCCCTGCAAGGTTAACTAACCCATACTATAATTTGCACAAAGATAGAGGCCCTATTTCTAGAATTCCTCCTTGACATTAGTACTGTTTCACACTCATATGGTGTACAAAAATGATACTTTTTAAATTATATCACATTCTCTATTTCTCTTTATCAGTATTAAAAAATTCACATCAACACAAAAGATACTTTAACTTACCTGGTCATAGAGCTTTCCCACAAGTTTCAAATGTTTCTCTCCACCTTCCTGAAAGATTACCCCATTCCTCTGCTGAGCCATAAGTAAACAGAGAGGAAGAGCAAGATCATGGTCCAACAGTGCATCCTTTAATCTCTGAGAGGATTTTTTAGTGTTTCTGATCTGGCCAAAATAACCACCCTGCATAAGCAAAGATACAAATTCACTAGTGTGTAAAACATAGCCCGTGATATCTTTTTTGACAGAGACAGGAAAGCTGAGTTCCAACATTTAAGATAAAATATTCCCATACTGTACATTCCTTCCCCTTCTTCACAAATTTATTTTAATGACACTATTATTGATTATACTCACTGATTTAAAGGTAACTATCAATTGTGTTTAAACTTCTGCATATTTTCCCTTCCCATCTTGTAGTCTTTTATAAAGAATTACTTTTTATTTGGTATGGAAGAGATTCAATAAAGTAACTATGTTAAGATTTATACCAGCAGGATATCAAGGATCATGGAAAATCTGGCATTTCTTTTTAATACAAATATGTTACTTACTGTTGTTTATATTTTGTTCCCATTTTTACAAAAAGGTTATAATAATTAGTATATCTCAAATTTTAAAAATAGAAGTGGAGGAATGTGAGAAGAGGTTATACATGACTTGACTTTGGCTTTACGCACAGTACTTACAAAATGCTTATTTTCTACACTATGACTATGCATGAAGTAGGATTCCTCTTCTCTGTAGAAGATAGGTCCCAAGACTCACAACAAATGCTTGAAATTGCAGATGGTATGAAACTCCACACATAAAATATTTTCCCTAGATACATGTACCTTAAACTTATTTTATAAATGTGGTACAGTAAGTGATTAACAATAACAATATATAACAAAAGTTATGTGAATGTGGGCTCTCTCTAAATATCTTATTGTACTATACGCACCCTTCTTATATGAGATGATACAATGTACATACATGTGATGATGTGAAAGACACAGCCATTATGATGCACCATAAGGTTACTTAAATAAGGAGTACACGAATACAACTACTGTGATAGAGTCAATCTGGTAACCAAGATGGCTACTGAGTGACTAACGGACAGGTTGTTACGGACAGGTTGTATGTATAGTACAGATATGCTGGACAAAGAGATGACTGATATCCAGGTGAGAGATGGTTGGGAAGGTACAAGATTTCATCATGCTATTCAGATCAGAGCTCAAATTAAAACTTAGGAATTGTTTGTAGATTTTTCCACTTAATATTTTCAAACCATTGTTGATGGGGATAATTGAAACCCTGAAAAGCAAAACCATGGGTAAGGGAGTACCAGTGTACACTGTGCACTTCAATAATCAACGAACAAAAATAGCAGCACCCACCTCAGCTTTCAACTGCTCACCGCCTGTCATAGCCTCTAGTTGTTCCATTGTCATTTCCTCTGTAATTTCTATTCCTGCCATTTTTTGTACCACTTCTTTTAATATAAGCAGGTCAAAACTAGTGAAAAAATAAAAAAGTCTATAGTTAAAACATCATATATAATAAAGTGACAATACACTGTAATTAATATACTTAGAATTCATAATGATTTGTACATAATATGGGGAAGAGTAATGTGGTTTTTAAGGAAAAATTGCATTCCTAGAACTATATTGAAAAGTATTTCATGTATAGTTTAATTTTTACTTGGAAATTGTTTCTTACTTACAAACAGACTACAAAGAGAATAACACTCATAAATAAACTCTTTACTCCAATTTTACAATTTTAACATTTTTACTGTTTTATCATTTTTATTTTTGCTCCCTCCCTCCTCCTCTTCACACACACAATTTTTTTAACTACTTGGCAAATTATTTAAATCATGGCCCTTTAACCCCTAAAATGCCTAACAATACAGCTGTTATCTTACAAAACCACAGCATGGTTATCAATTATTGTAAATCTATCACTCATATTTCATTTTTATCAATTGTCTCAATAATGTCCTTCATAGCGTCTTTCTTCTCCACACAAGATAGCCAATAAAACCATCTCTAAAGAATCCAACTACTAAAAACAAATAAATCTATAGTAGGCATACACACTTAGAAAAGAGAGAGAAGGAAAAACTGGTAACTAAACCTGATAGTTGGCTGACCGGTCCTAAGTACATTTTAGAAATGTACTTTAATTCTCAAATTTAGGCCCATCAATGGAAATAACACCTTGTTACATCTAAGATTTTCTAAGATTTTCCAGAGGTAAAGCATGGCATACACAGGATACAAGCTAGGAGGCAAGGGAAGAGTTTTCTAATATTCTTATCAAATGTGTTTGCTTTCTCAACTTGCCCCATTTTCCCCAAAGACACTTTTTCAAAACAAGATAGCCCTCACATAAATTAATATACAAGTATCAACAAAACATTTTTTTCTTTAAACCACATTTTAATTACATGGTCACAAAAAATATACTCACACTACAGAAAACACTTGCAAATTTAAAAATAATTTGTCCTACCGGACTACACACAAAGAGCAAAATCCATAGGAACTGGTGATAGTGAGCATATAATAAATGATGTGCTGGGCCGGGGACTTAGCTCAGTGGTTAGATTGCTTGCCTGGCAAGCACAACGCCCTGGGTTTGATCCCCGGCACCAAAAAAAAAAAAAAAAAAAAATTATGTGCTGACAAAACCCTGAGACTACACATTTTTAAAAAGTTTTCCCAGAGGGAAAATAATCTGTCAAGAATTACTTGAATATTTGTTTAGAACACCAAACAGCTTATAATTTTTGTTTATTTGCTTTTTACCAGGAAGTTTTTGGAAATAATTTTCAATTCTTTGATTCTAGTTAACGTACTGCTGAACTTTAATATACAAGGGGTGATCAAAAATATAGTAAACATTCTTTTTTAACTATAGTAAAGGTCACACTACTAAAAACAATAGGATTAGTAGTGTGTTTCAAGCAAGGGGGGTATTTTGAAGGGACTAATGGCAATGTGTCTTTTACTGTAATAATTTTGGGGCGGTGCTACCACTCAGCTAAATCCCTAACCCCCTGCAATAATTTTCTTTCAGCTTTCAAAAAACAAAAATTTAAGCTTTCATAATGTTTTTTGAGCACACCTCATTGATCAAATGTTTATGGCAATTTCTGTCAAATACAGTGCATCCTCATATACCTTATTTACTGGACCTGGCACCATGAGACTTCTAGCCCCTCCCCAAGGTCAAAATGACCATGAAAGGTAAATATTTTGAAACAATCCAGGACATGAAGGCAGTCATGACAGCACATACTCAGAAAAGAGAACTTCCTGAATTGCTTCAGAAATTGGCAAGAATGATGGGATAAGTGCATTCAAAGTAGGGGGAGTGTGTTGAGGGAGATTCGTGGCAATGTGCCTTTCGCTGTAATAATATTTTTAAATTTAAACACTCCCTGTAGTTTTTGATATTACACACATTACTTCAAATTCCAAGCACTGATATTGGCCCAGAATAAAATAAATTTCTGTACTTATAAAGAAGAGGACATTGTCCAAAAGGCACATAAGCCTTACATATCTCTAAAGTTCAAATTCAAAATTATGCTTCAAAGATACTATATAGTGCCCTAAAATAAATGTGTTCCCATCAGATACTAAATGTAGTAAAGGTCCATTACTGTTCAGTAGCATAATCAATAGTATAAAAATGTTTTGTCATACAAGGCTATAGGTAATCAAAATAAGTAAAAGTGTCTTTTTAATGAATTTTATATATAGTCAAACATTATTTACTTATAAAAAAAGTGTCCCTTTATGTATTTATAACTTCCTTAATTAAATAATTGCATATAAATAAGTAAGCAATTATTCTACTTGATCCTACAGCAGTCTTTCTGGATTATAGCAATTTCAATATTTCAAAACCACTAGAAGCACTCCAATTATTGAACATCATTTATATGTAATTTGTTAGGCTAACGCTCTACCACTTGAGCCAAATCCCCAACCCCTATATAATTTGTTATGATTACCTTTTGCCTGCCTTTAGCTGATTGGCCACATATTGCAGAAGACCCGCAAGATCGATTGGGTATTTACGAAAAACTGCACCACAGAAACTAGCCAAACCTATGTGAAGTTAAAAAACAGAATCAAAACAGTTCATAAAACAGAAAGTGCATTAAGAGTCATTTCTCCAACTAGGTCAACTTCTAAAACAAAATGAGGTAGGAATAATTACATTGCTGATGCCACTGAATGAAGTTTTATAATAAAAAAAGCTAAGATTTACTAAGCACAAGTACTATACCAAGCACTTTATGTTGGCTTTCTCATTTAACCCTTGCAACAATCAATCATTTTAGGCTTGTATGACTCTACTAATGAGGCAAATTCAGAATAGATAGAAACTGGGCGTGGTTGTACGGGCCTGTAATCCCAGCACTTGGGAGGCTAAGGCAGGAAGATCACCATAAATTCAAGGCCAGCCTGGGCTAGATAGTGAGTTTAAAGCCAGCCTGGACTACACAGTGAGACCCTGTACCAAAAAGCCAAAAAGCCAAAAAAAAAAGTGATATGTAACTTCCTTGTGGTCACATAGCACAAAGTACAACAGTAATTTAAACCTATGTTACCTGATTAGGATACAACAAAAGCTTGCAGATCAACAAGATCCCTACCTCTCAAATGTCTGGGTCAAAAAAATTTATTTTTATCTCTTAAAAATTTCTACTAATTGTAGAGAGCCAAGGAAACAGGTAAATATTGTCACACCAAGAAATAAAACAAAAGACCAATTTTAATCAATAGTCCTCTTCATAGCATAAATGAGAAGGAAACCAAGTCTAGGTAAGAAGAGGAGATTCTCGTAATCTGTAGGTTATTCAACAATTGTTTGTTAAGCACCTAAATGATATTAGGCAAAATGTGGGTCCTGCCATTAAGGATCTTAAGGTCTAGTGGGGGATGCAGAAAAATAAACTGCAATACCTACAATGAATGAAAGGTTTAATGGGAGTACAAAAGAAGAGTACCTAATTCAGACTTGCAGGTGAGAACATTAACAAAGAAAACTTTCTGAAGGAAATGACCACAATGCTAAAATTGAATAAACAAACAGGAAGGTGGAGTAGGGGAGATGAATAGGCATGAAAGAGGATCCAAGTAGAGGGAATAACATGTACAAGGTCCATAAAAAGTTCAAGAAGTTCAGTACTTCAGAACTTAAAACTTCAGAACTTAAAACTACTGCAGAGGGGGAAAAAGGAGGTTACAGCAGTAAGGACATTAATTTATAAGAAATTAATCTACACAACTTAAATATTTCAAACTTTGTAGGACAATAAAGAGCTATCAAAAGAATTCAATATCAAAACAATAGGGTGAAAGAAATAGAACTGGTGTCTAGAAGTCAAAGGCACAAGAAATAAAAAGATACATGTCTGAACTTTTTGGCTAATAGTCAAATTTTTATTCTTTTAATGATGATCAGAATCATGAGATTGAAGGGGAAGAAGTGAGACTAGTTCCCTTAAAATCAACTCCTCCAAAATAACAGTAGTCAAAGAGAAGATGATTTTTATTTCCCCAGTAGTGCTTCTCCAAATTTTATCACAGTCAAGAATGGTCTCCAGTTATAAGAAGTAGCAAGGACTGTATGAATCTCTATACACAGCCAAGAATTTAGACACTCTGTAGAAGAAGCTTAGTGGCTAGATATTCTTAAAAGACCTCTTGACAAATAAGCTCTTAAAAGTCTGTAGGGGTTGGAGATATAGCTCAGTAGTAGAGCACTTGCCTAGCAAGTGAAAGGCCCTGAGTTTGATCCCCAGCTGCAGCCACCCCCCTCCCCCCACCCCAAAAATATCTAAACATAGGTAACAAAATACAAAGTATAGTAGTTACACCAACAGTAATTTCATCTTTGAGAAAAATAAAAATACATACTCTGAAGCCAGCTGGAGATGGTTGTGTCATCATGTTTCATTCTCTCCTTTTCTGGATTAGCTAAAGCTTCAATAATACAATCTTTCATACGTTAAGAAAATATTTTGTCTGGACATCTCTAAAAAAGATACTTAAAAGAAATGCCATATCTTGGGAAAAAACAAAATTCTTTGCTTCAAGTTATTATAAAGTGATGAAAAATAAACTCATTGTAGTAACAACTCTCCTTCTTTAGCCTCTTTTCCATCTTTCAGCAAGTAAGATAGAGTCCACCTATATCAAGAAGTTTGGTGACGCTAACATCTTTCCCTTTATACAACACAAAAGTATTCATGCATGTATATATACACTCACTCTCTCTTTCAATTTCTTTACTGGCCAAACTTCAGATCAGCCACCTGAATCAACCTGAGATGGTTACTTAGAAAATAAATCATTCATCATTAAAATCTATGAAATATAAAATCTATGTACCGCTTCACTTGAAAGGATACAGGCTAAGACATCGTAATTCAATGAAGTGAGGTATTTCAATGAATCTACTACAGGTGTTATTAAGTTATCATACTTCTGTATTTGTGACAGGATCTGGAAGACAGCAACAAAGAACAGATGGTATTAACTAAACAAAAAAAAAAAAAGAGTTTCTACTATGCCAAGTAAGTAACAGCTATAGTTTTTCAAAAGAAAAAAATACTTATAATTAAAGTGGTTTCCTGTAATTTCATATTTATATAAAACTTATTTTATCATTGCCCTAGAGAATATTTTCTTAGTCTACATTCTCAAATTAGTAAATAATTTGAGGGGCTCTAACTTTGGATTTTGGAAACACAGGTTAGTCTCAAATGTGTTTTAGAATTTTTTCCAAAACACAAAATAAAAAGCCTTGTATAGTGGTGCACACTTGTAATCCCAGTAGTCTGGGAAGCTGAGGCATGAGGATCACCAAGTTCGAGCCTAGCCTAGGCAACTTAGTGACTTAGCAAGACTTTGCCGCAAAATAAAGAATAAAAAGGGCCAGGGATATATCTCAGTATAAGGGGGCCTTGTTCAATCCCTAGTGTAGTATTGAAGAAGAAAAAAAAGGTTATATCTGAATCACAATGAAATGCTATTCAAATGTTTCTAAAAACTATAAATCAACAAATCCAAGAAATCAAAATACAGTAAATGAGATAACAGAGTGTTTATTTTTTTAAGAGTGTTTATAATATTGGCACTGTCACATGTACTAGAAAAATTAATCAATGTATTAAATATATTGTGTAGTAACTTTAGTGTTTAGTATAACCTGACATTTCACTTGCTAAAGACTTTTCCCCAAAAAACTACCAAATATTTAAAACACTATATCATTCTTTTTCCATTTGTGCTGATTTAAAGGCAATTACACACACACAAAAAAAAAATCCCTTAAAACGGTATTTATCTCAAAACATACATAATCAAACAAAATGGTGGGATTGCTGTGGCTCAACTTCCCAATCTGTCTTCCTGAAGGCTTCACATTTTCCTTGGTTAGCCTCCTACAAAGGGAGAAAAAGGTGGCACAGATCATCTTCGGTAATATTATTCGTAATGCTAAAAGTTTACAAACATCATGGTAGAAAAAGCAATTCTTTCCTGAATATCCAAAAACAACTGTCCTCATCATATACTGTACATTACTGCAGTAACTGGAATATTTTGGTGAGGAATGCTCCCAGAAGATACTGAAATTTTATATTAAATGCTTAACATTTATAAAATATACATTTCCAGCACTCGGGAAACTGAGGCAGGAGGATTGCAGCAAGTTTGAGGCCAACCTGGGCTACACAGTGAGACCTTGTCTCTAAATAAATAAATTCAATATACATTTACATTTTTTTATTTTTATTTTTTTACATTTACATTTTATAGTAATAATCTACTAATCATTAAAACTCTTAATACACTCTACAAGTACATAAAATTCTTTTTATAGAGAATCATAATTATTTTAGATTTAAAAGGGTTTATCAGTTTAGCGATTAAGAGACCAATTCAGTGTAATGCAATGAAAGGCCTCATGCCATCTGGTTCAGTGATCCTTATAGAGTAATAGCTAATGTAACACTCCTGAATTAAGTTCTCTGCATTTCATATTCAAGGTAAACATTTTTAAAAAAATAATTTCTATTTCTTTCCTTTCTTTACCTTAAGCTCAGTATTACTTTACCCACATTCCATGAAATCGTATCAATGAAATTCTTACAGCCCAAAACAATTATTACACACAGAATCTTAAACTCTTCTGAATTACATAGTAAACCTAAAAACTTAAATGTTGAAAAGGTTACAAATCAAAGAGGCTTCCTAAAATGAAAATGAATTGTGAATTCAGTCTATAATTCAAAGAATGTGACCCTTCTCGAAATAGAAAACTTGATATAATTATGTGAAGAAGCTTCTTATGACAAAAAGAACCAGTAATTAAAATGATTTTATCATCAGCTGCTTTTCCTTTTACTCTTCATGGCCCACCCTACCCCTCTCCAATGGAGAGAAGAAACAATTAGCTTTAACCATTGGCTATATTCTGTTCTGCCTTCAAATTTACCACCATCTGTCCCTATTTCTAGCACTATGTCAGATGGTCCCCCTACTTGCCAAGGCTAACCATTCCCCCACACACACCTGGCTTTTTAGTTCATTCCCTTCTGCCTCTACCACCCTGGAGGGAAAAACAAATACAAATCAAAGGAATATTTTCTTGATTATGCTTTACCCTCAAAGCTACCATGGTATCTGGTATATAAAACACAAGTAATGAGCATGTGTAGAATGAATTATTGAACGCTCTATAGCACGCTCAGGTTATTGTTGCTGTTGTTTTGGTTTTTCTGAGATATGGTCTTGTTTTGTAGTTCAGTCTAGCTTTGAACTCACTATGCAGGCGCGGTTGGCCTCTAACTCACAGTGATCTTCCTGCCTCAGCCTCCCAAGTGCAGGGATTACAGACATGCGACGCCATGCCTGACTACAAACTCATGTTTAAAGAGGTATTCAAACTCTGTGAAACTCTACAAATGACAAATTAATACATTCCACTTTCAATAGAAAAAGTTCAAATAATCCAAACTCATAGTGTTCAAGCCTGGTGAAATAATTACAGCTTAGAAATGTAACAAAATCCCAAGTATATTAAAAATTCCACACATCCTGTTCTGTACTAACTTATATTTTTATTCATTCATTCATATTAATGCTTACTATGACAAATTATTAAGCATTAGGAATACAAGGATGAATAACAATTACTACTCTCAAGCTTGGTCTAGCTGGAAAAACAGATTTAAAATCATCTTAAAATTTCTATATTATTTTTAAAAAGATGAGATTTCAGAATAATACATACATGCTATGAGTAAAATTTAAAAAGAGGATAATATATTTGCATTGCCCTCCATATATATAAAAATATCTGGAAAGAAAAATAAGAATCTAAACACTGGTTACTTTTTTTGCTCTGAGGAGAGGAGGCACAATGTGATGTTTTGATCTATGTATTTTAATGGGTCTTATTTGGATCCTTTCTAGCAAAAGTCAAGCTAATTAACATTCTGGCACCAACTTTTCTGTCATTAAAATGTTAAAAATCTATATATTCAGTAATTTTAAAATATACATTATCATTAGCTGTGGTCACCAATGTAGTGCAATAGTTTACCAAACTTATTCCTCTGGTCGCACTGAAACTTTGTAGGCTGTGATCGACATCACCCCTTACCCCATACATTCTCCTCCCCAGTAGCCTCTAGTAATCATCTTTTCAGTATACAATCTTTAAAAGGAAGGAAATTCTGTCCTCCATGACAACATGGACGTAACTAGAGAATGGCATGCTCAAGTGAAATAAGCTAGCACAGAAAGACAAATACTGTATGATCTCACTAATACAGAGAATGTGCATACCTTTTTATAGTTACTGAAATTTAAAGCATATAAATGTATAAACTTTTCAAAAAGATAATTAAAAAGAGAAAACAATCACAGCAATGTCCCTAAGTGTCATATTAGTATTATTTGCCTAAAGGATAGTGGTAGCACAAATAAAGAACAATCAGTTGTGTTGGGTAGTATGTGCCAGGGAAGAATTCACAAAGGTGACGTAGAAGCTTGCTCTCCAAGAATGAATCACTCAATGGAGAAGGGAAAGGAAAGTAGGGGAAAATCTGCACAAATAAAGGAAACAAAAAATACATGCAAAACTGAAGGCAAAGAGACCATGGTATACTTAGGGAAACATAAACAGGCTCAGTACACTGGAGATCGAATTGGCAGGAAATGAGAAAAGAGATAGGGAGGGAAGATCAAGGAGTACCTCTCACATCACCATGCCAGAATGTCCGATAAACAATCTGCAAGCAACGGCTAGTAACCACAGAATTTGAAGCAAGAGAATAATACAAGGCACCATAGTGCTACAGACAAAAGAACTAAGGTTGTGGTAGTAGAGAGAGTAGATGAGATGGACTCTAGGAATTTAATAATACTTAATATTCAAACAAAAATAGTTAAGCACTTAGATCAGTGCCTACCTAGCACACCGAGCAATGGTTCCATATCTCCCATGATTTTGTTAAGCTACAAACTGTACCTGAAGAACTATTAAGACTACAATGTATTCAGGCAGACTAAAGCCTAATATCCTCTCCTGTAATAACTTTCCCAGATGAAATAACTCATTCTCTTGTCTATCCTTCCATAGTACTTTATACATCCTGTATAACAGCACCTCAAAGCCAGATTGTGACCCCTTGGCTTTCCTGGTAGATGGTGATGAGAGACAGTATGTTTAGGCAAGGATAATATGATTGCATACTGTTATATATTATATTTAGTTAAACTACAGAATCCATGACTTTTAATTAGAATAGCCATACCACTACATTAATTTATAAAAGGAATGACAACTGACAATAAACAAACTTGTTGAAAATATGTGCGATACAGTTTATAATACCTAAATCTTGGAAACAGCCCAAATGCCCATCAACTGATGAATGGATAAAGAAGATGTGCGGTTTTTTAATAGAATGGAGTACTACTCTACCATAAAGAAGAATAAGCCTGAGACATTTCTAGGTAAATGGATGCACCTTGAGACCATACTCTTAAGTGAAATAAATCGGACACACATGTTTAAGTACTACATTTTTTCTCTGGCATGAGAAATCAAAAGTGTAAATAACAACCAAAAGGTGTAACAGATATTGGGAAATGGGAAGAAAATGTTCAAATGGGAAGGGGAACAAGGGAAGGGGGAAAGAAAGGAAAGGACAAAAGAGAATGGAAGGAAAAAATGGAAACAAAGCTTTTGTAAATAAGGAGGTGAAAGAGAGTTTGAGGGGAGGGGAGTGGAATGGGAAAAAAAAAAGCAGCAAGATATATCATGTACAGATACACAATTCCCTATGATGAATGTTATCATTATGCATATCTAACATGTATCAATAAAAAACTTTTTAAATTTAAAAAAAAAATTTTTAAATATACTTGCTGTAATGTACATATACAGCAAGTATATTTAAGATCTAGACTAACATTAAAGTATACAATTTTTATAATCAAACTTCAAATAGTCTACCAAGAAGTGGAACTAACATCACTCTTGTGTTTTTAATGATATAAAAATAAAGGGAAAAAACAAACAAAAAAAAAGTTTCTCAAAAGTTGGCTCCCTATGGAGACAGTTCTGTTATTTCAGTACATCTTTCTAACAGATAAAACATCTTCATTATAATAACATATAACTTTCATTATAATTCCAAGAATTTTGACTACCTTGCATAAATCATTAACTATATAAAGAAAGCCCACAGCACGCTATCTTTTCTTTTTTTTAAAAAAAGAATTCATCCTATGATACATTAAAAGGGATTTTTTATTAGATTTTGTACCTACAGAATTATGAAAACATTAACATGGTGGTCAAAAAGAGCTAAAACCACAAAAACTGATAGTTATTCTAATTGCAGTATATAATCAATCAGCTATACGATTTTCTCAAAATTAAGGCTCTGACATAAACTAGATGAAACAAAGTAAATTAGACCCAGATATAATTTAGGTTAATATGAAGAAAAATAAATTAAAACTTACTTCATGATATATTTGGCTCTGTCTATTGTTTGAGCTTTAACTTTTACTAAAAGTGGGTGACTGTTATAAGTTTCATTCTTCCACTGGCCATACAGGCGGTATCTTTAAAAATGACGAGATGAAGAATTAGGAACAGTTAAACAACTAGAGGTTAACAGTAGAATTACTAGTTATTAAAAATATGAAAATATATATTTACCTATGCTGATAAGGAAATGTTTTAAACATTCCCCATAATTCCTCAGACATACAAGCATTGCAGTCCATCAAAGAAAGAGATGGAAGTAGTACCTGGTCAGTAATGCTAAGCAAACAGCTAAGGATAACTTCCTAAGAAGAAAAAATTATTTTAGTAAGAAGCCCACATTAATTCACCCTCAAAATAACTTTATGATATTCTTGGGGAAATGACATTTCTTGATCTCAAAACACATAATATCCAATTCTCTGCCCCATCATTGTCCTAACTTGTGTTTCTCTATCCAAGACAGCAAATGAGGTGAAGGAAGCAAAGGGTAGCAAGGAAATGAGGGACTTTCATTTCTCTTCCTCTCTCAACACATTAATCTTCAAAAAGGGCAGTGAGGGGATTGTGAAACTTAAAACATAATTTTGTATGAGTTGCCAAAAGTTGTGGTCAACATGTACAGTATAAAATAATTATTCACATAGATGATCCAAGTTCATTCACAGTAAAATTTGCAGTATGCTATGTCTAGACAAACATTAGACACATTTGATTTTTTTCAGTCTCTTACCGTTTTCTCTTTATCTTCTTGTTTGCTTCCATCAGACTGAAACTGAAATTTTAAAAAAATTAATAAAATGCAAAAAGATTGAAATTATGCTGTCACAATATAGTTTCTAACTGAAAAAATATTAACTTGCACATGACAGTGGATTTTTACACATGTAGGTTCTAAATATAGTCTAATACAATTAACATTTTAAAACTTCATCTAGATTTCTAATCTCAAATCATCCTTCACATCCATGAATCTTGTTGTCAGCTTTACAAACCAATTCTTTTCAATCTCATATCATAAACCAAAGCATCCTAAAACTGATCTAAGTATTTATTTAAAGCCAAATACTACAAAATTATAACCAGCACATTTAGCTTATAATGCATTTGTATTTTTCGTCTGGATTTTCTGTACAGAATTAGTAAAATCAAACACTCAAGAAACAAAAACAAAATTAAACACAAAGAAATTTTTTTAAGTGACAAAGTTTATGTGAAAAAGTAAAAGTGAAGAGTGACAGAGAAACTGGCTCTACAGAATGAGCTTCCGCCAAGTATAAGAGGAAAAAGCAAGATAACAGAACATGACGGGCTATCGTGAGGTAAGCCATGATAGTCAGACATAAAGAAATTTAAAGCTATGTTTTAGTTCAAGGCTACTAAAGTACTCACTGAAACTAAGCTCAAAATAGTAACACTGCTGGCAAAGACAAAACCAATGCCTAAATTGGACTGACCGAATTTAAAAAAAAAGTAAGTCCATATTTTATCAGTGATTCCCAGATGGGCCCCTGAAGTGATACGTTTCATGATGCTATCTATGTATTCAGAACAGTGATACTTGCATGTGTATACACCAGCAGAGGGCTAGAGGAGCATGCAGAAGTAAACAGGACACTTCGAGCACTGATACTTAGGGACAATCTAGATTTCTAAGGAGGACATAATTTAAAATCAAGTGAAGGAAGAAGAAATGCTGATATGTAGCTAACAAGGTTATTTTCTTCATAGATGAGGGTATTTTGTGTATGTATGCATTTTCACACTTGAGTATTTTAATGGGTGTTACCACTGGGAAGTCTAACTTTCTTTGCTCCATTTTCACCTGACACTAAATTCAGGGCCTACGAGTCTACCTTTATGGGAAAATGCATACAAACATACTTTTTGTCCTAATTAACAGGTTTAAAAGTTATGGTTCTCACAAGAAGTCCATGAATTATTCACTTTCGAATACTCCCTACTAGTCCAGAGTAGCTGTCTGCTATGTCTGTTCCATGTCTGTTCATTCTCTCTCTCCCCATCCCCTCTCCATCCCATCCCCCACTTTCAAATAGTCTTTTATTAAAAAAAAAGTTATTAAAAAAAAAAAAGTTATGGTTCTCTTTCACAGACACAATTAAACCTTGGTTACAGAGAAGCAGCCTGGCAGAAATAGAGCTACAATAGTTATTTTTATTTTTGTTTTTGTTTTATTTGGCATGGGCAACTTGTAATTACAGTGGCATACTGGGTATACATCGGGAAGCAGAAATGAGGGTATGCCATAATTGGAAAAACTAAGTTTATAGTCTATTAAGTTAGAATTTAAGGCAGTTAAACTCCCCTTTTCCTGGTGTACTATGATTCAAACAAACCTAATAAATCTACAGTTTTCTCCATAGAAATAAAACATCATCTTAGTTACCAAGCTAGCCTAATTCTCCTGCTAGGTAACCCATATGAATTTTTAATGCTTATGCATCAATTCCATAGATTTTATAAGCAAGAAAATTTGAAAAATATGGAGAACAAAGCCATTTAGGAAAACAGTAAAAACAAACAAACAAAAAAGAACCTTCCTATCAATGGCTAATTATAGCAAGGATAAAAATAATAAATCGAGTGATACACACAAATAAAAGCAATTTTCTTTTTGTTGGTAAAAAGATAAATACATTCCACGCCCTTGATGCTTTCTTTTTATTTTAGTTTGCTTTTTAATCCAGAGTAATACAAGACTCTCCTTTCATACAACACAAAAATACAAGTTTAACCAAATGCCAGGCTGAAATGGCAAGGAGACAGAAAAAGAGGATGACAAGAGATATTCATTTATTCATCTACTAAGTGTCAGGCATTGGGAATTCAAAGACGAGCAGGACAAAGTTTCTATCTTTGAGAAGGTGATGTCACTTGAAGATCAAAGCTATAATTGCCAATGTACTGTTAGCAATTTATTTTTTAAGTTTGAATGAAACAGCACTTACAGTTATGTCTAGAGAGGCCATCAGGTCAATGACCCAAAACAAGTTCCAACATCACTCCATGAAGACAGAGGAGCTGATGGGGGTGCACAACAGTACTGGGCACCAAAAAAGTAACATAGGTCATCCATCAAGAGGGAGGCTTTGGAAGAGTTGAGGAATAAAAGGGAAAACTATAGATAAAACTAGATAAATTACCTTTTTATTGCTGATGATCTATTTTAATACCTTTAATCTATGAACATTTCAAATGCTATTTAAGACTATATGTAATCCCCAAGGGGAAAAAAATGAAAACATTTAAGATGTGTGACTAGACTGGAACCTAAACCGCCATCTATTTAAATTATGGCACAATTTTCACTGTTATTCTTCTCATTCCTATTAACCCCATATATCCATCAGGTGCCATGTACTAGGCTAATTTTTACATTTATGACTCCAATCTACTCTGTGAAGAAAACCTTTTTATTAGAAACAATCCAAATGAGACCCATTAAAATAACTTAAAAACTATAAAATATAACCCATAGGGGGAAAAAGTCACAGAAACATGAGTTAAACAAGCCTGGAAAGAAGATTAATTAATCACCATTCAATGTTTTGGTTCTGATATTTGTTTCTGATTCTTTTTATCTTCCAATCAGAGACTCTTAAAGAATTTACAAAATGCTTAGAAATACCCAATAATGTTGACACATCATTTATGAAAATATAGAAAGAGATACTACATGAAAAAGTACTACCCTCTACCATATTTCATTTTGGCCAATAAAATCTATACTGAACTAAGATGCTAACAAATAATAATATGGTCACCTACACGCAAAAATAATATGGTCACTTACCACATCTGTGCTGGTTCTTTTTATTCCCATATAATTAATAGAACAACCTTTCAATATCCAGAGTCCTAGTTTAGACAATAAATTATAAGGTGTACCTACCGTTTAAGTAACATTCACATTGCAGTAAACAACTTGTAAGAGTGGCTTTAATATTAAAACATACCCCCAAACCCTGCTATATAGCTATACTTAATTTCACAAATTCACCAACCAGAAGTAACTATCTATTTTGGTTAAAATACTGGTTGTACTACGCAAATTCACTTTGTTTTACACAATGGTTCTAAGAAGCTGAGTAAATACAAGCACTCTCGGTGCCCTAAATAAATATGCATATGTGCTATATTTTTAAGTGATTATCTTTATTTTAAAAATTGCCCTAACTTTTGGGCAAATTAAAGTTTCTATACTGAATTTGTTTAAAGTAACATGTTCCTGTGTTTTGGCTTGGATTCCCCCAGATCCTGAATTCATTCAAGTACAGGCACTGTTTATTTGAGAAGTTATTGTGGAAATCACCACTAGGAAATTATTCCTGTGGATAAATGTACTTCTATTGAGTCTGTGCAGAAATGCATTGTAAGATTATTTCACCTGAGGACATGGTGGTTTTACCGCAACTCTATCTTTCGTTAGTTGAAAGCTAGGGACAAGTGAAGTGAGTGTTACTTCCCTGGCAATTCAATCCTGGCCTACGCACCAAAAGCCTACAGACAAAGAAAGACAGGAACCAGCAGTTGAAAAGTGAACTGGCACACACTGGAATGGTAAGGACCTGATACGTAGGCCAAAGAAATACAGATGGAATCTGACAGTATCTGCTATGCCCTTGCGTAAAAAAATGCCCAAATCTCCAAACAGTAAACATTTTCGCAAATGCTGTTAAATTACTTCTCTTCTTTACACTTTTTCTTCCTAAAATTAACTTTGAGATTCATTTTCAGAAGACAAAGTATTGGAGAGGAGGGACCAGAATTGAATAAACTTTCACAACATGCATTTGATTCATATTTAAAAGCCTATTTCTCTTTCTTATATAAAATGCACTTTTAAAAATTATACACTATTTGTACACAGAGTTTACATTTGCCTATTGGTATCAGCCTATCCGTGTATGTTTACCTCTTTCAACTACTGAGAAAAATGCTAAATAAGGTCTGATTTGTAATTTATTTAACTATGATTGAGTACCTTGGTTAGAACTGTCACATGAAAATAAATACTCAGTAAAAAATAAGATGATCTAAGTTCAAATCAATCATTATAGATGACAATATAAGTGTAATATATAAGCATCGTAATGGTTTTTCCCTTGTCAGGCCTATTAAATAGCAAGGTTGTTTGTTTCACATTAAACTTGGTCTCCATCTCACTTCAGGTTTCTCTAAGTTTTATCTGTAAATCAATTAGAACACTTCAGTTTTTACCAAGGGCCAACATAAGAAACAGGAGTATAAAGAATAACCAAACAAATGAATTAAGATGGCAGAGTGATGCACAAACATGGAATACCCCCCCACCAAAATTCCTAAGAAAATAGACAAAGTGTTTTTTAATGCCCCAAATTAACCACCAGCAACCAAGCAAGAAAAAAGAAACTTATGCTATTAACTTTACAAAAGTGTCATATTCCTCGTTCCACTAACACAATCTGCAGTAGTACTGAACAAGGAAGTTAAATAGAATCTTTGATAACATGGCCTGCAAGATTTGTCAGTAGCCTAAGGAAAAACCCTTGTGAGGAAAAGCCCCCGAAGGCTCTGGCAAAGGAAAAAGTAGCTGCCAAGCCTTGCTATCTTTCAAAGGCACTGTGCTTAGATGGGTGAAGGAGTCAAAGCCCAGGGAGCCAAATACCCACTTGGCTGTATGTGTCCTGCACAGGATGGACAAACAGATCTGAGGAGAAAGTAGAACCAAGGTCCTCTAAAGGGCTATACTCAGCCTCCATTGAGCTCATTCACTCCCCTACCATAGAGTATTAAAAGTTTGGAAACAGAACCAAGTATTTAAAGGGTAGATTTAAGGTTCAAGGAAAACTGGTCATTAATAAGGAAGAATATGAAGATTCACTTACACTTTAACAGGAAGAATAGATCTGAACAGAGCTGCCCACATTAAGGTAAAAAGAAATGGTGTGGCAACCATGGAAGCAGGAAGAGAAGGGAGGAGAGGAGAGGAGAGGAGAGGAGAGGAGAGGAGAGGAGAGGAGAGGAGAGGAGGAAGGGAAGAGGGAAGAGGAAAGAGGGAAAAGGGAAAGGGGGAAAATGGAAAGGGCACAGGATGGGATGGGACAGGATGACTGAACAAAGTTCAAAAGAAAGTACAACATGGAACAAAGGTGCATTCTCTACAAGTAGCTACACATTCAGTCATAGAAAAGGTATGTAAAAATAACTCAATAAAACAAAAAATGCTTAGATATGAGATTAACAGGATGAAATGGGAGATTATAGGGATAAACAAAATAATAAAGTACTAATATAGATATAATAATAGTGAGGAGTTTCAAGAATTGAACAATTTAGAAGACCTATTATCTGTTCAATTTCAAACACATTACATTTGTATAGGCAGTACAACATGATGTTTTTGACCTGGGCCAGATCTGAAGTCAGAATGCACAGGCTGAAATCATAGCTCTATCCTACAGTAGCTCTGTAATCTGGGACACATTACTTAAGTGGTAGGATAAAAGATTTGGTAAAGATTAAATTAGTTAATTCATAATTCATGTAAAGTACTTAGAATAGGACCTACACAGAGTAAGAGCTCAATTGAGATTAGCTGTCATGATCATAAACAACTTAATCCATTAAATCAGTTGAATGCAAAAATCAACAAGGAATTGAGCATAACCAACAAAGAATTTGTCATCTTTTAAGTATGTATTTGCTGACTTCCAATTTCTGGTTCAGTATGTAAGAAGCTTAGAAGTCCTCACTCTGTCCTAGTAACAGGTAAAAAGCTGAATAAATCGAAAAATTAACTCTTCTTAGATCTGTAAGAGAAGTGAAGTCACAAGACAAAAACCACTCCCCCTCTAAACCTGGAGACAGACAGGCAAATACAGATCATCACAATTTACAGAATCAGAAACTTCCCTGGGAACCAGTGCCTAGGTAGAAAACCCCAAACCATTAAAGAAGAATTGCTGGAGGCTCAGTATGGACAAGTCTGAGAGTTAAAAACTCCAATGGGACTCAAGTCATAAGTGGGCCATCGCAAACACATTTATGAGTTTTTCCTCCACGAGATAAATCTGGTTCTCACAGTAAACATCAGAGAAAAAAAAGAACCTCTTGTGCTTTCAGCAGAATAGAAAATGGAATCATTTAAAAATACACCAGAGTACTGTTTCCTTCTTAACAGGCTGCATCAGGAGAGGGGTAGGGGGCAGAGATCGAGAATCACAGGTGACATTCACAGGCAAGGGGTTAAAAAAACTAAGACCTAATCACAGGACAATAAAAATGCTTCCCTTCCACCCACATCACTAAAAGTTCATTCACAATAGTTCCTTTCACCCAATACATCACGTCCAGCTACCAAGAAAAAATTCAAGGTATACTAAAATACCAAAAAACAAACAAAAAATACCACAGTTTGAAAAGATATAGTGTGAACACAGTTTGAAGTATCAGAACGAGACTCAGATATGGTAGTGATGGTGGAATTATCCGGCTAGGAATTTAAAACAACTATGATTAATATGCTAACAGATGAAACAGACAGCATGGGTTCTACCAGATAAAACAGACAGCATGCAAAATCAGATGGGCAATGTGAGCAGAGATGGAAATCCTACGAGAGAACTAAAATAAAATGCTACAGATCAAAATTATGTAATGGAATAAATACCTTTGATGAGCTTATTAGTAGAATGGACACGGCTAAATTTCTAAGTTTGAGAGAACCTCAGTAGAAACCTTCAGAGCTAAAAATCAAAGAGAAAAAAGACTAAAAAAATCAGAATGGAAAATCCAAGAACTGTGGGACAACTACAAAAGGTATTGCATCAGCATAAATGGGAATACTAAGCCAGAAAAGAAAAGAAATAGAAGCAATATTTAAAGCAATAATGTCTTTGAATTTCCCCCCAAATTAACATCAGGCAATACACCACATATCCAGGAAGTTTACAGAACACCAATCGGGATGGATGAAAAAAAAATCAAGATTAAAAAAAAAATCGTGAAAGAAGCCCAGAGGAGAAAAAACATCTTACCGATAAAGAAGCAAAGACAGAATTATATCAAACTCCTCAGACACCATACAAAGAAAAAAAAAATGGAGTACAATATTTAAAAGTGCTGACAGGAAAAAAACACCCACCTAGAACTCTGGACTCACAATTATCTGTCAAAAATGAAAGAGAAAAAAGACTTTCATGGACAAACAAAAGTTGATGGAATTTGTTAGACCTGCCTTACAAGAAATGGTGAAGAAGTTCTTTAGAAAGAAGAAAAATGATACAAGTCAATACTCAGATCTATACAAATAAAGGAAGAGTATTAAAAAAGGAGTAAGATAAAACAAAAGCCTTTTTCTTACCATTAACTAAACTAACAGGTAAGTGCTCAAAATAATAATAGCAACAATGTATTTATTTTATTAGGTACGCTTATGCATTCATATACTTAAGGGTAACCAAAATGAATTGCAGCAATGAAGGGTCAGGAATAAAGAACAAGGATTATTCTCTATTGCTATAAGGTGCTCTAACTACACATGAGGCAGCACAGAGTGCTTGAGAGTGAATTTGGACTAATTATAAATGTGAACTGCAAACTATAGGATAACCCTAAAAAAGTGAAAAAACAATAAAGACAATAAATGGAATTAACACATGAAGAACAAATGGAATCACGTAAAACGCTCTACTAAAACCAAAAGCAGAAGTGTGGTAAACAAATACAGGAAGAAAAAGGTCAGAAATAATAGAAAACAGTAATAAGTTTGGTAGATATTAATCCAAATATATGACTAATTTCTTTGAACATCAATGATCTAAGTGCACCACTTAAAACACAGACAATATAGATTAACAAAACTTATCTCTACTCAAAAACCTGTACACAAATGCAACTTTATTTATGACTGTAAAAACTTGGACGCAACCAAAACATTCAGAAATAAGCTACTGTTGCATGGGGGTGGCGGTGTAGGGTCTAGGGACTAAGGGGTCTCCCATGGCACAACCCCTGTTCCTCTGGTCCATGTCCTCAATCTGTGGAGGAATGCAAGAGTGAAGCAAGGCTGATTCAAATCCGAAGATCCCTCCGGCACAGAATGAGGAACTCAGAAATGAAAGTAGTGCGAAGCAGCAGTTTACTTATAATATTGCAAGCAAAGGCAAAGACAAAGCTGGAAATGAGCGTCTCAGAATGAGCTCTTTGCTCTGTCCATTCTTATAGGGGTTCTAAGCCGATCAGGGTCTTAGCCTTCCTTTATTGCTAGGATGAGCTGTTGCTGGGGTGAGCTATAGGCCATGAGGGTCTAGGGACTTTCTGTAAATGCACGCAAGCTGGTCCCTAAAAATAACTGTTCCACATCTGCAAAGGTTTCACAAAGGGCAATTTCTAGTAAGCAGGTGGCCATTTCTATAAACCGTCTGCCACGTCAGCCATGCCATGTTAGCCACTTTATTAAGTCCCTGCCTATCTCCTCTTCTGCTTCTACACTAAGCTATGAAAAGACATAGAGGAAACTTAAATGTGTATTACTTATCAAATGAAAAATGCCAATTTGAAAAGATTACTACTGTATGATTCCATGGTATATACCTAGATGTCTCCCCCAAAGCCTCATGTGTGTATATGTGGGATTTTGAAAGGTGAATCGTAGGAACACTATAGCTAAGTATGATGTTATGAGCAAGGGCCCGGTGGGAAAAGGTGGGTCAGTGGAGGTGTGGCCTGGTCCTGTATCTCTCTCCTAGCCTTTTCCCTTTGCACTCACCTTCCACACTACT
Source organism: Hystrix cristata (assembly GCA_004026905.1). Lineage (NCBI taxonomy): Eukaryota > Metazoa > Chordata > Mammalia > Rodentia > Hystricidae > Hystrix > Hystrix cristata. The sequence continues at coordinate 81,371 of PVJO010003498.1, forward strand.
ATGACATGAGCAGCTTTTCTTCCAACATGCCCTTCCACTATGCCTTTCCACATTGCAGTCAGCCCACTATGGACTAAAACCTCTAAAAAATGTGAGCCAAAATCAATCTCTCCTCATTTAATCTGTGGGTGTCATATATTTTGCCCCAATGATGAACAAAGTGACTAAAACAGATTTCAAATACAATTGGAATCTGAGGGGTAGACTGATTCCAAGGTACCAAAATCCACAGATGCTCCAGCATCTTAATGTACACAGTATTTGCATTAACCTAAGCACATCCTCCCATATACTTCAAATCATCTCTCACTTATAATACTTAACACAGTGTAAATAATTGTTGTACCATATTGTTTAGTGAATAATTACCCAAAAAGTCTATACATGTTTGGTACAGATGTATTTTTTCCAGCATTTCCTATCTTAGTTGGATTTACAAACACAGAATCCACAGATAGAAGGCTGACTGTATATTACATTCTGGAAAAGGTAAAACTATGTATACAGTATAAAAGGTCAGTGGTTGCCAGGTGTTAGCAGAGAGGGATGAACAGGCAGAGCACAAAGGATTTTTAGGGCAGTGGAAATATTCTGTGTGATACTATAATGGTGGATAAATGTCATTATATATTTGTTTAAACCCCTAGAATGTAAAACAGAGTGAATCCTAATGTAAACTACAGACTTTGGGTGACAACAATGTGTCAGTGTAGCTTTGCCTCTTGTAACAAATACACCATTCTAGACCAATTCACTTTTGAATTCTCCCTACTCATGCAGAGTAGCTGTCATTTCTCTTTTCTTCCTTCCCCATCTTCCCATAAATTGTCTTCTTTTATTTAAAAAAAAAAACCCACACAAACATACAATTCTAGTGTGGGACACCGATAACAGAGGAGCGTATGCATGTTTGAAGGAGGACTGAGGTATGAGAAATCTCTGTACTTTCCTCTCAATTTCGCTATGAACCTAAAATGGCTCCAAAATATAAAGTCTATTTTAAAGTGTACAGGTACTCTCACAGCAGCTTTATCTTGGAAATGGCCTATATGTCCATCAATAGATGAATAGATAAAATGCGTTCTATATACACAATGGACTATTACTCAGCCATAAAGGATAAATTTGAGTCATTTGTAAGAAAATGGATGCACCTTGAGACAATAATGCGTAGTGAAATAAATCAATCGCGTAAAGGGGATATGGGGATGGAGGGAAAGCGGAAGGAGGGAGAAAGGAAAGTAAAAAGGATTAAGATGCCATATGGAGATATATATATATCTCCATATGGCATCTTAATATATATATCTCAACTCTCCATGATGAATGTGCAATGCAAACATGTACTAATAAAAAATTTAAAAGATAAAGTGTACAGGTACTACCAAAAACATCTGTCAGCTGAACGTGTCAAAACTGTGCTCTACAAAAGAAAAATTTCAATGATAGCAAAATATGTCCTTTCATACGGAACAATTCTGTAGAGTCACCATCACCCCCATTATAAGGGGAAGTGACAACAACACACTGGTTAATGTACTGGAACAATTTGGTCTTTGGACCAGCTTCATCAATATCACCAGGGAACTTGTTAGAAATACAAATTTTCAGATTCCACCCAGATCTACTGAATCAGAAATACAGAAGACCTGACCATCTGCATTTTAACAAAGCCTCCAGTTAACTCTGATATATGCTGAAGTTTGAGTATCACTGTACAATAAAGTCCTATACTATATGCCTCAAATTTAATAAGCTACACACAATCAAATAACTGATTACAAATAACTATAGGCTAGGAGATTATTCTGTTAAGCAATACCTGATACAAATATGTAAGCTACTTTTTAGAAAATATGTATAAGTACTCCTAAACTTGTGTGACATTTGTTAAAGAAGTTTAACTGAAGCTGGGCATGGTGGTACATGCCTGTAAGCCCAGAATTCTGGGAAGCTGAGGCAAGAAGACTACAAATTCAGGCCAAGCCTGGGCAACTTGGTAGCTCAGTGAGACCCTGTCTCAAAATAAAAAATAGCCAGGTGTGTGGCACACTCCTGTAATCCCAGTATTGGGGAGGCTGAGGCAGGAAGATCACTGGGAGTTTGAGGCCAGCCTGGGCTACAGAATGAATTCAGGGCCGCCCTGAACTACATAGCAAGACCCTGTCTCAAAAAACAAAAACAAATAAATAATAATAATAATACAATAAAAAAATAAAGGGCCAGGGATGTAGCTCTGGGTCCAATTCCCAGTACTGTCCTCCCCTCTAAAGGGCAATTTAAGTACAAATACATTATTTGGAACTAAGGTTATATTCACCTTTTAGAAGCAATTTTATAAATTCTGGTTGAATTCCAAACCAGGCCAACAAAAGCCTTTTAAACTCATAAACACATACCAAAGGATTGGTCATAGTAAAATATTTCTATGGGCAAAAATGAACCAAAATCCAAACTCAGATCATTGAAAAGATTCACTTTTCCTACCACAACCCTAGTAATAGCGAAAGACAGATTTTTCCCCACACTGGCTCTGGCAGTATTTTTCTCTTGTCTTCTGCCTCTACAAGAATGGAATGGAGCCAAGCATGGTGCCACATGCCTTTAATCCCAGCACTGGGGAGACTGAGGCAGGAGGATTGCCATGAGCTTGAGGTCAGCCTGGACGACATAGTGAGTTCGAGGCCAGTCTGAACTACATAGCGAGACCCTGTCTCAAAAAAAAAAAAAAAACAGAATGGAGTTGGAGTAGGAACCAGGCATAAGTGGGCCAGAAAAGAGATAGGAGAGCTGCAATGGAGACGCAAGGAGAAGTATAGCAGCTCTAGCAACTGTGTATCTTGGTAATGGTGTATATGTACATATGTGTGCATAGGATTTTCAGGAATTAGATGTTTGGTCTCTTGCTTACAAATTTATGATACCTGTAGCCAAATAATTGCAAAACAAGAGATCTGAACATTAAGATTTTAATTAAAAAAGAACTGCATTATGTAGATAAAGGTATGATGAAAACGGCTGCTTATGTAGTCTCAAACATCTTCCCACAAAATACATATTAACAACAAAGAGAAAAACAGTATCTGTATAGTGGAGAAATCTGCCAGCAAAGCCTTCAGCCAAGTGATCAAAGTTAGTACCACCAGTAATGGAACAAACAGAGTTAATATGATACACTGAGAAAGACACAGCCCTTTTGTGAACCAGGTACTTTGAACATGATTCATCCGTTTCAGAGTATAATTACCAAGACAGTGAAACACTGTTATATTTCAATATTGTATAAATGTATTAAATAGTAAATATACGTACAGTAATATTTAACTACTTCACAGATTTCTTTAAAGTACCTTTTCAAAATGCAAATTTGTGACCATTAAGAAAAATTCACTAGTTAAATATTAAAAGCCAAGTCAAATGTTTCAGGTGTCAAGGGATTCATTATACATACAAGAGTTGTTAATTTTTTGTTTGTTTGTTTTTTTGAGACAGGGTCTCACTATGTAGCTCAGGCTGGCCTTGAACTCACTATGTAGCCCAGGCTGGCCTTGAACTTGCAGCAATCCTCCTGTCTCTGCCTCCCAAGTGCTGAGATTACAGGCGTGTGCCACCACACCTGGCGAGAGTTGTTCATTTTTCTAAAGTTACTACTGCCTAAATTTAAAATCAAATGCAACCAACAAATAATAAATAAACTTTAATTTGTGCTTATAACAATTTCTAGATGTTCTTTTGGGTATTTGGTTTTACAACTTATCATCATCATTATTTGTGGTGGCACAAGGGATTGAACCCAGGGTCTTTGCACTGAGCTAAGTCCCCAGTCCCTTTTCATTTGTTTTGGGTTTTTTTTTTTTCCTACTTTGAGACAGGGTCTCACTAAGTTGCCCAGGCTAGCCTCAAATTTGAAATCTTCCTCACAGGCTCCCAACCCACTGGGATTGCAGGTGTAGACTGCCATGCCCAGCAAGAAATTATGTATTCTTTTCAGCTGTAAGTCCTTGGATTGAGCAAAGATTCTTTTGTACAAAAAGAAAACTGTAGAAGAAAAATATTGTTAAATTGGAATTCATCAGAAAACATTTTTTTCCTTTTAAAAAACAGTGAAAATGAGGGGCTGGGGATTTAGCTCAGTGGTTACAGTGCTTGCCTTGCAAGCAGAAGATCCTGAGTTCGATCCCCAGCACCAAAAAAAAAAACCAAAAACACACACAAAAAAAACAGTGAAAATGAAAAGGCAAACCAGACTGAAAAAACAACTTCAAAATCACATATTTGATAAAGGCCTTATACCTACAATATATAGAGAACACTTACAACTCAATAATGAAAAGACAACCCAATTTGAAAATAGGCCAGAGGTATGAATGGATACTTCACTAGAGATAACTACAAATGGCAAATAAGCACATGAAAAGATGATCAATATGACTAGTCATCAGAGAGACAAACCACACAACATACTCAATGAAACAATAAACATACTCAATAGCTATAAGAGAGTGAAAATACCAAGTGTGGTGAGGATATAGAGCAACTGGAAGTCTCATCAATTGTTTCTAGGAATGCAAAATGGCACAGACACTTTAGAACAGTTTGTCAATTTTATATTACGTTAAAGATACACTTACTTATATGATCAAATAATCCCACTCTTGGGACACAAACACATATGCCTTCCAAAAAACAAGCACAAGACATTCAAAGCAGCTTTATTTATAATAACCCCCAATTAGAAACAACCTAAATGCCCATCAACTGATGAATAAACAAACACTGGCATGTCTATATAATGAAATATTACTCAGTAAAAGGAACTACTGACATATGCAATAACTCAGACGGATCTCAAAAGCATTAAGACAGAAAAGAGTATATATAATTCCATTTATATAGTTATAGAAAAAGCAACACCATAGTGACAGAAAGCCTATCAGAGCAAGGGAAGGAGGAAACTGACTCTAAGGTGGCAAGACGAACTTTCTGGGTAATGTAAATATTCCCCTATTTGTGGTGATTGTGGTGGTAGACATACAACCGTACATATCTGTCAAAACTCATCAAAGTATACAATTAAGATTGGAGAAGTTTACTGTATATAAATTATATCTCAAAGCTAATTTTAAAAATTAAAACAAGCATAAACAGGCCTGGGGTTATGACTTGAAGGTAGTACCAAGGGAGACTCTAGCTTTCTGGTACTACTGTATTTCTTGGTATGGGTGGTGGACAATGGGTGTTTAGTTTGGGAAATGTCACTGACCTATGCAGTACATATTTAGAACTTGGAATACATATATGATACATATGATATAGTCATAAGATAGATATATGGTTAGGACACAATGAACGTTACACAAACCTTACTCAATTTTTCTTATTCCTAGAAATCCTCATAACTACAAATATATGCAGAACTTTTCATTTCCAAATTTAGCTTTCTGCACAGAAAGAAAAATTTTACTAACCTCCTTCATAAATGACTTGCCTATGCGCACTACTTTTGCAAATAAAATAGGATCATGAGAAAGGTGAGGACCGAGGTAACAGAACATATTGAATACATCTCTCCGCAAATCTTCAAAGCTCTCTGCTTGCTTTGGTGCTCTCTTGTTTTGCAAAGCATTAACAGGTGAGCCTTTAGCACCTTTAGGAACGCCAACTCTATAAAAATAAAATAAAAATATATAAAATAAAATTTATAAATATATATACAATGTATTATCTACCTTTTAAAATCAACACAATCATCTTAATCAGTAAGTGAATCTGTTCTTGCTCACATTTGCTTTCTGTATTTCACCTGGGCCTAACTTTATTATACCAAATAGTTCTTATCTGGCAGAAAAACAAAAAATATCCACAGGAATAAAATCAGAGCTCAGAGGAGAATGTTTCAAATTAACAGCTTAAGAAAAGGATACCAGAGAAATGTGGATCTCAAATAATATTTAACATACATCATATGAATTTGAGTTAAACTTGGTCAATATCAAGAATTTGGACATAGGAGTAGGGAACAAGGGGTAGACTTCAGATACACCTGAAGATGAAACAGAAAAATACGGCTATAACAACACTGATTCAAGTCAATAAAACATTTCTCAATACGAGATCCACTACTTAGACTGAGTACAAGAAAAGTGAGAGTAGAGAAGGTAAGCAGCAGAATGAAAGAGGGTATCATACTAAAAAGAGCAGCATGCCCAGAGTTCTCACCTGCTGGGCAGGTGGCCCACTATGAAGTCACAGGGGTCACTCTCTGAGAAGAAGCCTCCATGGTCCACAGCCCAGGTGGCACTGAAGGCAGCAGCCAGAAGCTATGCACGAGTCACAAGCCTGGAGCTCTGATCTGTGCAGCGGAAGCCAGAGCTGCTGCCAATACTGCTTCTCAATACCTTGCAAGTAGGCTCAGGGCAAGAGGACTGGTTGACACAGTAACTAGGGATGATGAGAGAGGCTACACTAGTAATTTCCTGAACAGCACCCTATATGCCAGGAGAGATAAGGCACACAGTGGCAGTGTCCTCCCTCAGAGCCACTCAATCCAGGATAGAGGAAAATCACACTAAGTATAAACTTCAAGAATTCCCTATCTCCCAAAAAAAGAGGAAAAGTCAAAAATAGAGAAAAGAGAGTTTTCACTCTCAATGGAGCAAATCTAACCCAGATGTCTAACCTATACTTTTCATAATGCACTAGACATTAAGAAAGTCACTAATTAATATATATATTAGACAACACTCTGTGAGTAGTTCTTATCTTGTGAGAATACATACTAAAATATATGCGTGGTCTGAAGAGAAAAGATAAGTATACAGATTTTTTTAAGTAGTTCTAAACTATTTCTACCTCAATGTAAGTATATAGCAACATACCTTCGATAGAGAGGCTCAATAGTTATGTGAATGAGCTTGCAAATAGCAAGGGCTATTAGTTTATGTGAAGCTGCATAGTATGGAGGCATCTGATCCATAATGTTTTGTGCATGCTGCCAATCACCGATCTTTAACAAGGCTTCCAACAAACCAAGTTTTTGGTTATCAGGTGGCTAAAAATGAATAGGCACAACAAAGATACTCAGGGTACAGACATCAAGAAATCTTAAAATCCTTTCTCTTTAACAATGGAACTAAACACAAAAAAAGTATATCAAAACGTACATCAAATTTGCCATTCCTGGGAAATTGAACAGCATTTTCCTGAATTTTTAGTTAATGCAAAATAAAAACAGGATCTGCTTTTTCATTTAGCAGACACAGGCACTATAGTTTAATAAACTGGGAATTAAGTACTAGTTAACATTACACTGTGCCACAGGGAACTAGAATTCATTTATCTTTGAGAAATCCTTTAGGATTTGAGGGTCATTCATATACAGAGCAAAAGCATAATAAACACATTTTGACTTTACAAAGAATACATTTTGAAATTTACAGTGTACAACATGGCAGCCTTTTTTGGGAGGGTGCCATTCAGATTAAAAATGAAATCATATTTGCAAAATGAGCATTCCCAAATCAAGTTCTTAAACATTCACATTTAAGAAATTATGCTTCCATAAGCTGATTAGCTATCAGAAGTTGCAGCACATAGTTCTAAAGAAAACAATGTTAAGTTTACTAGAGTAAATTATATACCTTCTCTACTTTCTCCTCTTCTTTTTCCTTTTCTTTCTCTCGCTCATCAAATTTTTCAGAAGACAATACAACCATTGTAAGTTTTCTAACAATCTGCTTAGCTTCCACAATTTCTCGTTTGTGTTCATCCATAATGCAATTATCAGCAGGAAGAAGCTAAAAAAGTTCGTTAAAATATCGTGAAACAGCTAATGCCAACTATATGCTCATATAAAAAGTAAACAATACCTATTCTAATCTGATAAAATTGTAAATAAGAAGTCTAGCCTATTCATGACTATAACTTCCCTTCTAAATTAAGTCTTACTCAGTTATTTTTTTATAATTTGACAGGGTTAAATACAATTGAATTTTGTACATACCCTAAAATTATGTAGTAGTTCAAAGTTTCATGTCTTCTATTTAAGGTTCTAAATTAATAACACAACAGTGATGTTTACCACTGAATTTATCACTCTGCCCAAGAAAATATCTACCTAGTCCATTAAAAATACCATGTATTTCCTCCTTTTAGGGACAAACTCCAAATTAAATAAAGTGCTACATAAAGATCAAATTTGGGAGAGGTGAGCTACTGAATTACATCAAGGAATAGATCTGGCCTAATGAAAAATGTCAAGTAGAAAAATAATTTGACATCTTTTTTATTTTCTAGGTTACCTACTCAAGTCTCAAGTTTCTATTTTATTGCAAAAGAGAAAGTAAACATAATAAAAATGACTCAAGTATCTCAGTACAGTCATTTTTTAATCAGTGGAAGATTGTTAATATATTTTATATAATAACTGTGGCATAAAGAAAAAGACAATCAACATACTGCTACTTAGTAATTTCTGCTAAGCACCATAGTGAGCTACAAAAGAAGTATTCCTACCCCCTAGAGATGTATATTTCAGTAGTTAAGACAAACACTAAGTAAACAATCAGTGATAAAAGGTAAAATGTTAAATACTGTAGGCTTCATCCTGTTAGTCAAGAAAAGAGAGGGAAAGAGAAAGTCACTATGGACTGGTTCAAAGAGGTAAACAAGACTGTTTTTCATTCTTTATGGCAAACACATTTTTACTGCTTTACTTATATGCCTTGCATAGGTCCTCGTCTTTTACTTGGACTATTGCAATTGCCTCTTAAGGCCAAACTAAATGCTTCTTTTTATAGTTATCTCAATTTCTACTTTCATGTCTTTTGAGAATAGTGTATTATTGGGTACATGTGAAGCTTAACTGTTTTGTCTTCCTAGTGAACACAATTTTATTATTACAAAGTGACACTCATCACATTTTGCCAAAAATCCCTTTTGCCTAACAATAATATTTTTTTTCTGGTATACTTTCTTTATTCTTTTACTTTAAAAAGGATAAATTCTTTATCCTTGGATTTTACATGTATCTAACAAATAATAAGTCATTTTTCTATCCTATCTGACAACCTTTGTCATCTTAATAGGAATATAAGGTCTGCTTGCATTTACTTTTCACTCAGACATATCAATATTAACATATCAACTTAACATATCATTTGATAACATATCAATTTAAAATATTAAATTTATCACCATTTTAAAGTTTTCATTTGTTATGTCAGATTGCCTACATCTTCAAAATTCTCCCTTTTCTGATCAATTTTCTACATTCTCAGTTTGTGTATCACTTCTCTGCTTTAAATCCTGAATGGCTCTCTCTGCCCAAAAGAAAAAAACAAAACAAAACAAACAAAAAAAAAAAAAAACATAAAACAGACTCCAGGCTATGTGCACTCAAAGTCTTTCCAAAAGTTTAGTTCCAACCAACTTCTCCATCCTCATTTCCCCTACATACCACATAGGGTCCAACTCCTCTGAGATTCCGGATGCTCCCCTAATGGGACAATGAAGTCTCTTCAAACCCCTTGCCTTTACATTAATTTAATTTTACCTACAAAGCCGTCTAGCATTTAAACTTGGACAACTCCTACTCACCTATCAAGATTCCAGTTCAACATTACCATTTGGAAAGTATTCCAAAATCCAACACATATGACGACTATCTAATAGGAGCTCTCAGAGTACTTTGTGAGTATCTCCAACAGCATACTTATTATACTAAATATCATTTTTTTCCCTTACTAGAATACGACCGTTTTCATGGTAGAAACCAACTTTTAGTCAACTCTGTATAAAGATGGGCAAGGAAGTTATAAAGTGATTTCAAAGACAGCAAAGATAATGTCAGCTTTACACACGTTTATTTTAAGACAACAGATATTCTAATAAAAAACCTAATATAATTTGTACACTGAAAACTCAGCTTTTTCAAACTGACAACCAAATTGCTGCTGAACTAGAGGTTATCCATTGCAATCACAAACTCTTCTAAATCCTAGATCCAGCAATAAAGACACAATAGTAGTCATTTACTGCACGTAAAAACGCAAGTGTTTTTTAAACATACTGAAAATAAAAATACACTAACAAAGTTCATCATCCATCTTGAATATCTAAGATTAACACTGTAGAGAGAAGGAAGAAGTATCAGATAATACTGTATTTCCCATGAAGCCTAAAACTACAGTGGTTAAAAATTTGGCTTTTAGGCTAGGTATGGTGGCTCACACCTTTAATCCCAGCACTTGGGAGGTGAGGCAGGAGGATTGCGATGAGGTGGAGGCAGGAGGACTGGGATGAGTTCAAGGCCAGTCTGAACTACACAGCAAGACTCTGTTTTGAAAAACCAAAAAAAAAAAAAAAAGAAAAAAAAGAGAACTTGGCCTTGCCCTTTCTCCCATGAGACATGCCTTGAAGATGACTGAAAGAATTTGAACTTTATATCTAATCTTAACTTCTCTAAAGGTGACCAAAAGGTATTGATTTCCATAATTTGTCAAAGAAAAGAATTAAATTCATTCACTTTATCAAGTAAACAGAAAGTATTAATGTATTAGGGCTTCAGAAAATAAGACCTGAGAGCCTAGAACCAACCTTAGAGTGCTACATGGCTGCCTACTCCTCCACCCCACCCTTGAAATAGATAAGCAAATATTCCAAGCAGCCTGGTTGACTTACATGTACATAAAGATCATCTAAATCAATAAGATTAAATTGCAGAAGTACTGCTGCAACTCTGTATAAAGATGATGGAGTCTCACCATTTGGTTCCTTTAAAAACAAAAAAAGTTTCCACTTAGAATATAAAGTGCAACAATTAAAATCATATCCTGTATCTACCAATAATTAAGAACAATTAGATCAAATAATTCAAGAATATACTTATTGCTCTTCTTTATCATACAAAACATCTGAATTTAGGACAAAGATTCTATCAGCATCCCTCTTCACATTCGAACATTTTCTGACAAACATGAGAAAAACTTCTGAAAATGGGCAGCTTCACATTATAACATCTAACAACTGAACAGAATAAGTAAAATTTTAAATTGTGTAACATTTGCCTGCACTTCTATGTGTTTTCTTAACTTGATTTTTCAAGTACTTCTCTTGATGGACATGCAGACAAAACTAGCAAATGTGGAAGTGTAGAGCTATCTGTTTGCTTGCCACTTTCCCCTTTTACTTCTTGGGTTTTATACTAAGCATTATCTGTTTTTCTTCTGACTTCTTCAAAATAGGTGTCTATACACACTACAAACATGTAAACCAGTATTTTAAAATACAAAACAGCAAAGTCAATTCCAGGTCAGCAATGAGGACCATACACTAAAATACAAGGATCTTTTGAATGATAATGATTTTTGAAACTAATTTTTAAACTGCTGGGGTCAGATGAATAGAAAAATGAGAACTGGAAAGAACAAGTCAAATGTAAATAAAAAGCAAACACTGACAACACACCAAGCCTTTATTCTACTCTGCACTGACAACAAAACCTTTGTAAGTAAGGCTCCTTCCAGAACCGTGATGTGTATTGTGAACATAAAATATGAAGCTAAACAAACTTAATATGTATCATTTAAAGATGACTGTATCTCCTTATTTAAAACAGATTAACTCTACAATTTAACAATAATTCCTTGATTCTAAATGTTTGTTTATAAATAGTTATTTAGAATCAAAATATTTTTAATAAAAACAAATGGTGGTCTGGGTTTCAGAGCAAATTCACAAAAACATATTTAATTTACTGACAACCGCTCCTTCACTACCCAAATGGAATATACCAGGATCCCATTATTCCCTTTATCCTTACTCAATGAGCCTCAGACTCTCATACAACTCCCACACCTGGATCTCCATATTCTCCACAATCCCTGTTCTGTTTTATCTCATCCTTCCATATGCTTGAAATGCTTCTATTGAATCCTCTGGAATTCATAATTCATGCTCAACAGAACTCCCTATATCCTCTTTTAAGATTCCCTTTGCCCTGGTGTTTGAACAGCGCTTAACACCCTTCACTCTATCACTCTTGCAGTCTTTGCTTGGGTTTTTGTCTTCAGATGGGCTGTCACTATATTACCCAGGCTAGTCTTGAATTCCTAGGCTAAGTGACCCTCTTACCTCAGCTTCCAGAGTAGTTGAGATTACAAGGCACGTGCTAAACTCAGCTAACTCCTTTCTTAATTTTTGGAGATTTTTATACACATGTAAGTATTCCTTTCACCATGCTGGCCTTGAACTCTTCCCTCTCTTCATAATTATCTTCCCCTTTACCCTATCCTAGCTACTCACTCCATATGCTAAACCTTAATATCACCAAAATCTATAACCCCCTCCATAATGCCAATCACGTATCCAGCCTCAAGTAGATCCTGAATGCTATCGACCAGTTATACTGTCTCATCTATGAACTCAACTACTTCCTAACCGTCTCCTCTAACTTCCAATACTCCCTCCCCAATGATGGTTTTGTTTTCTATTTCAGTGAGAAAATTAGATCAACTGGGCTTCTATAAAATCCCACAATTGTACCTACCAACAACTGTACCTATATATGCTGCCTTCTCACCGGCCATTACAGGTAAATTCTCTTTGCTTCTATTTAAAGTCAATCCACCTACTTAAGCACGAAATTCCCTTCTCTCCTATTCAAGAATACAACCCCAATAATTCTCTCTATTCTCTTCTACATCACCAGTTTTCCCTTCTGTTCAATCATTCCAGTCAGCATACAGAAGTGTTTTCTCTCTCATCTTTACAAAACCAAAATCTTTTCTCTTCAGTTCATTTCCCCTGCCATCTACTACTCCGCTGTCTGTACCTCTCTGTAGTACCTGCTTGACAGAGTTGTTAATTCTGTCTCCAATTCCATTCTTCCCATTGTCCCTTAATATAACCAAAGTCCATCAAAATAGCCAGTTTTTATCTCTGTGATGGTTAATCCAATAGTCAATGTTCAGTCCTTAAATGACCTATTAGAACATTTGACAGAGTCGATCATTTTTTCCTCCATTTAGCTTTCAAAATGCCACATGCTCTTGTTTTCCTCTTACCATGAATACTGTTCCTTTTTTACTTTCTTGCTGTCCCTCCTCTTCTCCCAAAGCCCATAACACTAAAATGTTCAGTCCCTGATTCTCATCTATCTCTCTATTTTCAAGCTTTGGTGATTTCATCCAGTATTTCAACTTTCAATAGCCTCTACACGCTTTCAGTAGATTGATTGATTGATTGATTGACTGACTGATTTCTAGCCCAGTCCTTGCTCTTGAACACCAGATTTATATACCTGGCTATTTATTCAGCTCCAGTTATTTACCAGATCCATATATCAATTACTTATACTTGGATATCTAACAGATATCCCAAACTTAACACATCCACAACTGATCTCTGGATTCCTGCCTCCAACACTCCAAACCCATCCCACCTGAAATTTCCCTTACCTCAGCTGATCACAACTTCATTTTTACAGCTCCTCAGTCAAAAAAAATTAGAATATGTACTCCTTAACTCCATTTTCTTATACCCTGCATCCAATATCCAATCCATCAGCAATCTCTCCTTCAAACTATATTTAGAATCTGATCAACATTCACTGCTACCACAATCAAATGGATCCTTTTAAAACTTTAACCAATACAAACATGCACAGGTGTGTTTGTGCTCGTTCAATCTCCTCCCCTCCCCACCCTTGGATACCGCTACTAAAGAAACTCTTTCCTCAATAAGCTGATTATTAATGGGAAAATATTTTTTTCCTGACTTTCCAGTAAGAATTGCATTTCAAGAAAATCAAAGCGTTGATAATGAGCAACTCTTCTTTATTCAAGAATGACAGCTATGGGGTTGGGGATTTAGCTCAAGTGGTAGAGCGCTAGCCTAGCAAGCACAAGGTCCTGAGTTCAATCCCCAGGAACCAAATAAAAAAAAAAAAAAAAGAATGACAGCTAATGAATGTGGATGCTGAATAAAGTTAGCAAACTAAGAATTTAGGGCTCCTAAGGCAAAAACTGGCTCAAGCAAGAATGACCCATGGACTCTAAACCATTTAATGTAAGTTTGATGAGAAGTGGACAGCCACATAGGTGTCAAAGAATTAACCTGCAGATAACTTGATATTGTGGGGGTTGGGGGTCCTCATTGTATAACAGGAGACTCAGATTGTTAGTGATCCCTTTAAGACCAACATCAGATATTATATATATGAAACCTATATCATAACCTCTGAAGTCTTTTTGCCATTAAATATTTTACTGACTATAATCGAGCCTTTCAACCTGACTCCACATATATATGAAATTTAGGGACAAAGAGCAAATTAAATCAACCATGAAAAAGCAATCATGTAAATCCAAATCGAGTCTCCTAGGGAATAGTCTCATCAACAATTAATGCAACCAGGAGGGGGCATTCTAAATAAAAAGAGACTGAAAAATCTTGACCATCACATGCACTACATGGTCTTTGGTTCATCACTTGAACAAACTAGTTGTAATTGCATTTTGGGGACAACTTGGGAAATCTGAATATAGTTTCAGTTTACTATATGACAGTAATCTCATTAGGTATGAAATTGGCATCCTGGTTATGTAGAAAATGTCCTTAGGTAGTACAAATTACAATATTCTGGAAGAAACTTTCAATGATAACTACAATATAAATTAATACGTATTTCAAAAAAGCATGGCAACATACTAATAAACTTAATTCCAGGTGATGAAGTTATGGGTATACATTAGTTATTCTTCTCTATACTTGAAAATATTCAAAATAAAACAAAAAAAGAGAAAATAGCAAGTCTAAGTTATAGCACATCACTCCCCTATTCAAAACCCTCCACTGGCTTCACCCAGTATCTTTGCCAAAGACCTAAAACCTTGCACTGGCTCTCTGTGACCTAGTCCCTCTCAACTCCGACTTCATCTCCTACTGCCTTCCCACTGAATCACCCTGATCCAGCCACACTGGCCTCTATAGGGTTCTTCAACACATCTGATATGCTCACATCTTTGGCCCACTGCACTGACTGTTACTTTGTCCATAGGCTCATCCCCAAGTATTTGCACAACTTATATACTTCATGTATTTGCTTAAATCTCACCTTTTGAATGTGGTCTATTCTCACTATCCTATTTAAAATTGTAATCTACAACTCCAGCAGTCCTGATCTTCCGTACCCTGCTCTGCATTTTTCCCCATTTTGTGGATCACTGACATACACATATAATTTGCTTAGAATGTAAGCAACATGAAAGCAAGGATTTCTGTTTGTTTATGAATGTAGCCCCAACACCTAGAACAAAACCTTGCACCTAAGGGTGCTCAGACAACATTTCTTAAATGAATGAATTTGGGCTACATACAATAGGACATAACACGGTACCATTATTACTATTCTTCCTGTTTTGAATCCAAAAATCAAGGGGATGTGATACAATTGAAAACCATCATCTCCTCCTCCTTTCCTATTGCAAGACAATTTCAGCCAAGTTTATCTCTTGATACCCTTACACTTTCTAGTATTTCCTTCTTCCTGTTCTTTGTGCTGTTCCTCATGTTTTTGCTAACCCTCTATTGTAGCAATCTCTGTTAGAGGAATATGCCTGTCCTACTCTTCAAAATGGTAATGTGCTTTTAAAACTGTTTACATCTTCTCTCACCCAAGTCAATACATTCAATATAGCTGATCACAGGTTGATATTAGAACAAAATCACTCTCGTCGACATTATAGTAGGAATATTTAGCTCTGCCTAGAAGTGTACTAAGGGGAAAAAAGAAGCCTATTAATTCAAACAATTCCCTATTGGTCAAAATATGGATTGGGATAAGAAGGAATGAACATTTTCAGGCAGTGATGGGAAAAGGAGATGATAAAGAATTAAGCAAGAGACCAATACACAGGTTGATCATATACACTGGGAGCCATTTCATAAGATTACAGCCCCTAAACAGTTGTTGTTTTTCATAGCTTCCCTTACTTTCCCTCCCAGACCACAAATTATCTAAAATCTCGATATTTCTTCCCCTATATTTAGTAGTTCTTTAGACTATGGATTCTTACAACGAAAGGACAGTTATGGCAATAGACATAAGAGAATGCGATTACATAGAGCAATATGAGACTTACTTCTTCTATTAACAGGTTATTTCTAAATCAAGTATTTCAAGGCCATTCTTTATATAAGAAAAATACCCATTATCTACCAAAAATAGGATCATTCAAATATTGGCAAACGCCTCACCCCAGGGGTGTGTGTGTGTGTGTGTGTGTGTGTGTGTGTGCAGATATATATATTGGGGGGGTTGCTGAGGATCAAACTCAGGGCCTTGCGCTTGCTAGGCAAGCACTCTACCACTGAGCTAAATCTCCAGCCCCCATCTCAGGTATATTTTAATTCAGCTCAAAAAAGTTTCACTATAAGGAATATTTTCATAAAGAGATTTTTAATTCTAAAATTAAGAACTCAACTAACTTAGTATTACAAAGTAGGTCACCATTGTGCATTGTGTTATGTTCTGAACTCTACAGTATCCAAAGCCCTAACTTGTATTCTAATTTATCATGCCCAAAGTTAAATTTTAGAAATCTTTTCACCTCAGCAGTGAGTTTCATGATCTTAAACCCCAAGCAATCAGGGTACCTCTTAAAATCTGATGAAATACAGTACTTGAATCTGTTTCCCTATATCGGTGGTGGCGAACCTCTATGGCACATGTCCCAGGGCAGGCTGTTTGTATCACTGAAAGCTCTAAAAGGTCCCCATCACTACCCTATACTAAGTAAGAGTGGTCTCTCAGGCTGCTGGTAGGAAAAAAAAAACAGCTGCCATTGCTAATTTTTGAGCAAAGGCAGGACAGCACTCTTGCCTAAAAAATCCTCCCATGTGACTTGTTTGGGCTTAAAAGTTACATGCTTTTAAACATCGGTGTGCTATATCTTGTCTTCTGGAGCATTCTAGAAATACAAAAATAAAAGACAATCAGAGGCACAGGCACTGTATCATTCGAGAATCAAAAAGGAATTCTCTGATTATCCGGAACTACAGCTCCAAGAGGACAGGGATAGGCATTCCTCTTCACCAGAGTACCATCAGTACCTAGCACAGCAATAGGACGTCACAAACATTCAATGAACAAGTGCTTCTTAACTAGCTGATTCTGCAGGCAAGTAGACAAATTAGTAAAGTCATATCAAAAGGACAATGGAGGTCTTACTACATCTTCCATTCTACCAAGAGAACTCTCTTCCTAAAACACAGAGCACTTACTTACAATTAGTGGACATAGACTACGGCAAAGCAGTAAACTAATCCACAGTAATCAGTAAAACAGAACCTGCCCTAAATGGCTCACAATCTGGCAAAACAAGATAGGCACAACTTATTCTAATACAACATGATTAAGTGTTAGAAATATGTGACCAGTTTTACAATACTGTAAGAACTGATTCTACACAGGTAAAGTGTCATCTAAGACATTATAGAGCAAGTAGCACTTGACCTTAAAGAATAAATAGGAGTTCACGAGATGAAGAAAAGAGAAGTGAGAGGGTTAGGTAAGAATAGTTTTCTAAGTATAAGGAACTGCATGAACAAAGGCTCATAGCAATGTCTACACTTGAATTCAGGAAACAGCTAGTCATTTGATATAACTAGAATATTAGGTTAAGAAAAAAAAATGCCTAAAGATAAGGTTGGAAAAAAAAAGAACAGTACTGGATTATAAAGAGCATTTTCCGCCACTGCCAAAGTCTGAATTTTATCCTACAAGCAAAGATTTTTGAGCAGTGAAGTGTCACAGTCAAATCTCTTTGAGAAAGTAATAACAGCAAAAAAAAGGAAAGTAATAGTAGTAACAATTTAACAATACGAAAGATGGACTGAAAGAGAAATAATCAGAGGCGTGGATTAGCTTGACAGCTATTACAGTAGTTTAATGAAAAAATGATGTAAGATATGCCTCAAGTATTTATTCAAATCCATAAAAACATTCCAATAGCCATTGTCTATACAATAAAATCCTAACCCATAACACAATATTCAAGGACCATGACAATCTAAAATGAACCTACCTTTCCAAAGTCATTTTTTGTCCCCTCTTTTCTCATTTACACTCCAGCCACAGCAGACTATGGACTACTCCTTAAATTCTGTATATTCACACCACTACATCTTCATTCTCACATTGTTTGTTACTCCTGCATAGAAAACTCTCAAAGAACTCCTATTCATCCTTTGAGAACCAGGTTTAAAAAGCATTATATCTAAGAAGTCTTCACTGATTCTCTCTATCCTGAGACAAAATTTAATTATGCATGCCTCCAGACTTTCACATCACATCATTCATACTACTAATATAGTACTTAAGACATCATTAGCTCTCCGTGTATCTATCTATCTCCTCTGGTAGAATGAGCTGAAATCAATCATTATTAAATAAAACTCAAATTAAATTATACACATAAAAGTATGATGTTAACCTATATATAGAGATATACATTTTTTACCTGGTAAAACTTGAATTTGAACCCAAGAATATGACACAGTGTTTGCGGTTCACACATACTCATGTAAGATTCTAATAAAGATATAAAGAAGTCATCGTGTTCTGGCCTGCATTCAAACACTTCTAAAATGACATCCAAAACTCTATTGGGATCCAGATTAAAGCATCCTGTAACAGATGAGATATACATAAATTCAAAAGTGATTATATGTCATTTCTAGTAAAGCCATTAACTTTCAGGGATAACTTACACAGCAAAATAAAAATGTTTCTAAAAACAACTTAAAAGTTTTTTTCCCCCTCCTTTAGAGGGAAACCTTTATAACTTTCAATATCATTAAAAAAAAAAACATTCTACACATTTTACAGACGAGAATGTGACTTGTCCAAGATCACAGAATGGGTTAATGACACTCCTGGGACTGGAGCCCAGAACCTGTGACACTAGTGAAGTAAATGTTCTCCTATGCCACATTGCCTCACCAGTCCTTGATTACTCAGGCTAATGAAAGAGATCCACATGATTAATTCTTAGCAAAATATGAAAATCAAACAATGCATTTTACAAATTAGGCAACTAAAGGGCTTTATAAAAATATTTGAAGCAAAAGTATCTGGAGTGTTGATATAAAATTAAAAGTTTAGGTTTGTGAAACTGGATCATCATTTATAGAATGATTTTTAGTTTATCTTACATATACAACAGAACTATAAAATAAAATTGTACCACTGATTTATATTTATAGTTTCTGATAGGAAAAGTGGTATACTACTGATAATAAAGAGATCAGAGAATACCAAGGGTGTTGAAGACATGACAAAAAGAGTACAGATGACACAAGCAGAGAAGGAAAAAGCAACCTAGATAGAGCAGGGAAAGAAACATTGATCTCCTAGGAAGAACTAAAAAGGGCCAAATGGACATGAACTTGATAAACATTCCTACCAGCCACTCTATTCTTAGTATCTTATTAATTCTACATGTATTCAACTTCAGCTGTTACCATAATATTAGAGTGTAGTCATATCATATCTATATTATGCTATGAGAATTTAATCATTTGAACACAACAAAAAGAGAAAGAATTAATTTAAATGACACAGGCAATTCTATAAACCATTCCTCTCAATAAAACATGATCTTATATCAGGAGTAAGAATATCAATCTGCTAGTTCCTCAGTTTATTTCAGCTCTTAACTTGCATCAAGTTAAATGAAATTCTAATATCTTAAATTATATATTTTTCATTACACATTGCATCTAAATGCAAGCTAACCACTTTATTGGGCAAACAAATACACAGTGATTTCTTCTAATGCTAGACAAAAAAAGAACAACTATGTTCAACTTAGGGAGATACGTGAGGTCTAAACACATGTATCTCGTAGATGACTTAGGAGATTTTTTTTCTCAAGAAATTTTTTGGGGGTGCTTTTTGCGCCAGGGTCTCACTATGTAGTCCAAACTGCCACTGAACTCAATAATTCACTATGTAGCCCAGCTGCCCTCAAACTTGCACCAAGCTTCCTGACTCAGCCTCTCTAGTGCTAGGATTACAGGTGTGTGCCACCACATCCAGCAAGGAAGTTTTTATGTAACCTATTCCTACACCAACCCTTTTATTAGTGATCTTCAGAGTTACTTCCATTAAGTTTACATCTATTCATATTAAATGCTATAAAACTTACGTCTGGTTCACAACATTTAGCAATCAGAGAACCAAACACTCCAAATACACGTGTTTTCTCCTTTTTATGTGACCCATATTTAAGAACCTATTTACTTCCATTTCTCATACTAAGGAAAAAGAAAGAGTAAAGCAGTGATCTTATCTTTTAAAAGAGCTCCAAATTTTCACAAATGCTCCAAAAGATGTGTTCCTAAAGTTAGAAAGGAAAAATAATCCTAAATATTTTACCTCTTGCTGTATCTCCAAAAAGTGAGGCCCATGAACATAAAAGTGACTCCAAAATAGCAACTTGAATCCTTAAATGGGGGAATGAAAAGTAGTACAACTACTGTGTAAAACTGGCAGTTTCTTTCGAAGTTAAATTTACACTTTGTATTTATGACTCGGCCATTCCATTTCTTGCTATTTACCCAAGGAAAATAAATGTCTATGTTGATACAAAGACTTACACACAAATACTCACAGCAGCTTTACTTGTAATAGGAAACACTCCCAAATATCCATCAACACATGAATGGATAAACAACTTATAGTGTAAGTGCAGCATGTACAGTGGAACACTATTCCATAATAAAAAAGAACTAATGACAGTCAACAATATGGGATCATCACAAAACAATTTTGCTAAAATAGTACCACTGAATGAAAAAAGTCAGACCAAAAAGTGAGTACATACTGTATGATTACATTTAAAGAACAATTCTAGAAAAAGCAAACTAACCTATAGTGACAGAAAGTAAATCAATGGTAGCATGGGAAGAAGGAAAAGGGTAGGGAGATGGGACAGTACAAACGGACAAGAGGAAATTTGAGGGAGAGTGATAGGAATGTACATTATCCTGTTTATGGTGATGTCTTTATACAGTATACAAATATTGCAGCTTACTGTATGTCAATTAGGGCTCAAAAAGGTGCAAAAAATACTGGAACATTCAAATTGTTGTAAAATTAACAATAGATTATGGAAATAGATCTAGTAATTCTCTAACTTCTACCTTTAACATAAAAAAAATCACTAAGTAAAAATAAAAATCTCTTCTATCATACAGGACGAAAGAGGCACAATGTAATTTTGAAAAATTGGCTATCTAATAATTACCTATTAGGCTACACATACAAAACTTGTTAACAACAACTAGAACAGCAATATATTAGCTTAAAAAACTATTTAACTGACATTACTTTGAAGTTTCCATTTTCAGTATGCTGAAATACGAACCACTAACATTGTATTTCATTTAACACTACTACTTCATCGAGGCAATTCTATCAGTTATCCATATTTTTTAACTACCCATTTCTTTCTAGGTTCAATTTAAGGCAGCAATCTAAAAGAAAAGGTCTGTACTTTTATTTACAATAGGTATCAACCTTTGTGCCTTTTGAAAAGAAAAACTAGCTTATGAGTTTTCTACCACTAAATATCTCAGGGGCTGTAAATTAGTTCAATCAATTCCATAAGAAAAAATAGCCAAACTGAAGGTTTAGAAAATTATTTTTAAAACCTGAAAGTCTTAAGTAACAGCAAAGCTATTTCACATACAGTAAGACACTAGTAACAATCAGTGAGCTTGAATGTCCATTTTTTTTTCTAATGGCAGCTGTGACAGAACATAAGACTCTTGTGTTCAAGTGTCTCAGAAAGGCTTTTGTCCACCCCAAGCATCAACAGACATGTGATTTTGACAATGATCATAAGCCTGGCTCCCTACTTCTACTACCAATTACATTAAGGAATACACACACACGCACAAACACAATGCCTTTGGAGAAAGAAACAAGGACCCATACTGGAAGGGGACCAGTGGAAAATTAAGAAATGACAGACCTATAATGGCCATGGGTTCACTCCATTTAAACAAATATTAAATAACTACCCACTATGTGTTAGGTTCTTGAGATACAGAGATTAATAAAAGCTTCCTCTGTCCATCAGGAGAGTTCACACTTTTGGATGATACATCTTTGAAGAAATGCACTGAAAAGTAACTGGAGTATTCCCCGAAGATGGACAGATGTTCAATATATTAGAGCAATTGTAACTAGAAGCAAAAAATATGATTAAACTGACAATCGTTGTAGGAATAAAACCAAATTAAAATTCTTAACAGCAAAATAAAAGGCCACAGTAATACTATAACCATGACTGAGAAAGATGTCCAGCCTATACATTTCAGAGAAGAAAACAGAATTATAGACTCAAACATATTCCTGGCAAATTCGACCTTAGGAGAGAGAAAGCCTGTGCTTTTTACAAAAGGAAATTATTCAGCACCTAAAAGAAAAATTCCCTTAGAAAAAGGCTAAAAAGCCAGGTACATCCGTATAATCCCAGCTACTCAAGAGGCTAAAGCAAGAGAATTCCAAGTTCAAGGACAGCCTAAGCAACTTTGACTCTGTCTCAAAAATAGTAAAAATTTTTTAAAGGTCTGGGGATATAGATCAGTGGTATAGTGCTTGCCTAATACCTGCAAGGCCCTGGGATTCAATCCCCATTACTAAAAAAAAGAAAAATGAAAAAAGAAAAGGGAAAAGAGAAAAAAGGCAGTGAAGGGAAGGAAAAGGCTAATAAAAGTCTATGCTAGACTATTTCTGGGAAATAGTTTTGCACCTATCAAAAATTACATTTTTTTAAAAGGCCATGCTAGAAAACACTAATTGCAGTCTTTGTTTTCACACTAGGGGGTACTTTTTCTGACATATAGTCAAGCAACTTCAACACAGCAACAGTTTAGATAAAGGAGGCAGCCAATTGGCTTCCCTTTCAAAGGGACAGGAAGGAAAAGCTGACAAGAAGGGACAGGAAGGAAAAAGGTGATAAGATCCAGACTGACCCAAGGATAACTAAAATACAAAGTACTCTCAAAATAATGTACTCAAAGGCGCTAAATGCCCTATAATCTTTCCAATAAAATTGTTTGGCTCGAGGTATTGTTTCTCTGAAAAGCAAAAATAAAAAAAAAAGAAAAGAACTTGTGAGACTGAAGAAGCAAGACTCTCATTCTCTTTCCAGTCCAATCTACAGTTTTAGACATTAGGCAACAAATGAGGATGCTAAGCCCTAATTCTGAGAAAGAAAGTAAGGACTCAAGTCTAAGAGAAGATACTGAACGACTAAGCCCAAAACCAGGAAGAATCATTTTCACCCACTAAAATTAAGCTCAAGTAAACTATTTCCATGGCTAGATTTTAGGCAGAATTGTTTTATTTAGACAGAGCAAGAATTGACAAACTATGGCATATGGGTTAAATTCATTTGGCTGTCAGTCTTTGTAAACAAAGTTTTATTAAGGTAGTCACATTCACTTATGTACAGTTTATGGCTGCTTTCACCCTACAATGGCAGGGTAACTGCAACAAAAACCAAATGACCCACAAAGCCAAAAAAAATACTAAGTCAGCTTTACAGAAAAATGTTTGCTGATCAGTGTCTTAGAAGGAAAGGAAAGAACACTTAACAATCACTTTTTTATTGTATATATTTAAGGCATGCAATATGCTGTTCTGATTTTTTGAAGGGCATTCAGAAGGGTAGAGTACTTCAGTTTAGTCTGGCAATCAAAACAGCCTAATTTCTGATAACCCTTTCATTAATTTCTAAAGGATGTTTTTTGACATCTTGATGCAAGAACCATTTGACAGGATCTATGTACAACTTGACAGGTTGAGAGTCTATTAGTTTTTCCATTTCTTTTTAGCAAGTTGTTCAAATTTAGTGTTGGATTTGAGGTAACAATCACCCTACAAACTCAAGGGTTCTGCTTCCTGGTTTGCTCATGCAGTAATAGACCCAGGCTCTCAGGATAAACATTCTGACATTCGAGTAACTTTTAAGAAGCAAATAACTGCCTTTTTACCAAAGGATAATAAACAAGGATTTCTCCTGATCAGACCAAATATCCTGAATGTAAGTGCCCTTTAAAATACATACTTCCCAATCTAAGTTATCAGTTTCTGACAATGGCTAAAGGAGATTAGATGTAAGACAGTTTTGTGTGAATTATTACCTGTCTAGATTGCTCCTAGAAAGAAAAGAGTGAGAATAAACACTGAGAAAACCATCCAAGGATGTCATGAAAAATAGGATGTCGTGTTGGCAAGCTGTTCTAGCCATATGAGACAAGATCTATGTGGAGTTTACATTTAGAGGGAACCCAATTAATTATAACATTGAAAAAAATACTCATTGGAATTAAAGTCTTAACCTCAATTTTTGCATCAAAGAAAAGTTCCTTTTTCAGACTGCAAGGGAAAGAGGTCATCTAACCAGAAGGGAACAAGCACTGAGCT
The DNA here is from genome assembly GCA_004026905.1 of Hystrix cristata. Lineage (NCBI taxonomy): Eukaryota > Metazoa > Chordata > Mammalia > Rodentia > Hystricidae > Hystrix > Hystrix cristata. The sequence continues at coordinate 105,873 of PVJO010003498.1, forward strand.
AGGGAGATAAGACTTTCAAAATTTCTCCATGTCAGGGAATACAGACTAAGAATCACTATGAACTCTATGAGAATGGGGTAAAGATTTATTCTTTTTTTTTTAACCCAGTATTTATGTAGCACCTACACACCAGGCATTGAAGGTTAAATACTAAACAAACCAGGTAAAAACAACTGTCCTGATGGAGCTTACATTCCACTGGGAAGAGATGAGATATAATACATAGTACAGTCATCCTTCAGTATCCAAGAGGTTGTTCCAACACTTCCTTGAAGTTACCAAAACCCACGGATGCTCAGTCTCTTAATATAAAATAACACAGTAGGACTGGGGATTTCGCTCAGTGGTTAGAGTGCTTGCCTTGCAAGCACAAGGCCCTGACTTCGATAAGAATAAAATAAATAAATAAAGCACAGTATTTGCACATAACCGATACACACCCTGTTATACAGGTTAAACCATGGCTAGATTACTTATAACACCAAATGTACTGTAAATACTATATAAATAGTTGTTTATCTGTATTGTCTAGAAAATAATGACAAGAACAAAAAATCATTTCATGTTTGATACAGATATAAACTTCCCCCAAATATTTTCAACTCATAGTCAGTTGAAATGCAGACACACAGCATTCGTAAATTATATGGTGACAAGTGCTAAGAAAAATAATCAAGGAACAAGAGAAAGTGTTGACAAAGGGTAGTTAGGGAAGGCTTGAGAAGGTGATATTTGAGTACATCTGATCTATCATGTTTCATAGTATACCTGATGGGTTAAAACAGAAGGGTACCCCAAGAAATCATATTGTTCATACTCATGGAATAGCTGTGTCATGAGCTTGTAGCGGTGATTGTTACACTGTTCTTCGGAGATGGTAACATAATCTGCTCTCTATGAGAGCAAAGTTGAAGGTAAATAAGTAGTATATATTTTCCCATTAGATAAAAGCATACTTTCAAAAGAAAATCCCTTTTTGAAATGTTCCCAAAAGAATGAAAAGGAATAAACTTACAAAGATGAAAAGAGAGACAGAGCGCTCAATCCACAAAAGGAGATAAAGTAACAACACATGACTGAGGAGCTTACATGCCACAGGATTTCTGTGGATACAATACTGTCTTAAGTATATAACAAGACATAAGGAAAGATAAAACTATAGCAAAGCAGTAATGTTTTAGTTACTTTTCTCTCGTTGCTGGGACAGAATATCCGACACCCAAAGTTAGGGGAAGAAAGGTTTATTAGCTCACAGTCTGCAGAGGTTTCAGTCTATAGTCCGCTGGGTCCGAGGCGGCGGGGCTGGCGTGGCGGACTCGCAGCCGGCCTCAAAGTAAAGTGAGGAAAATGCAAGGAATGTATACAAATAAGCAATGCAAACAAGCAGCTAATTAGCCTCTTCCTATATCTATCTAGGCTACCTGCCCTCAGGGCAGCCCACACTCTAGATCCAGCTATCTCTTACCACATGAGGCTTTGGGGGGACATCTAGACACAAACCATAACAAGTAATGATAAGCTTCTCAAGCTAAATATAAAAATAAAATAAACGGCAGGAAAAATATAGAGTCTACCCTGGAAAGAACAGGAAGAAACTACTACAGGAAGATTGTTAAACATGACTCACTGATACACGGGTAAGCAAGAATCCTGCAGCCTTTACATAGTGAGTTTCAAGGCCAGCCTGAACTACATAGTGAGTGAGACCCTGTCTCAAAAACTAAAAGAATCCTGCAGCCCTACAGGCCCACTCTTCTTGATGCTAAATCAACACAGGGCAGAAGTAGCAAAGAAAGTAGAACAGCTGCCAGAACTCACTTCAAAGAAAGGGATAAATTTAAACGAAAAGCTAATTTATCTATACATGTTGGCCAGCAATGCCAAACCAAAGAATAAGGAAGATTTTAATATAGATTTGGGTACTTGTAAAAAATACTGTAGGAAAGGGTAAGGATTAGGCCACCTGCTTTCTTAGTCATACATAAATTCCAAAAACAAAGAGAAGGAACTCAGAAGCTGAGGTTAAACATCCCCTAAGATATAACCAATGAGGCAGGAAATGTCTTCTCCTGCAGGTCTAAAAACCTAAGACGCCACAGTGTTGCAAAATCTTCCATAAGCAACACACACACCCCCACCCCCACCCCCACACCCACACCCACACACACACACACACCCGGCAAAATAGCAAAATTCTTTCCATTCTCAGAAAATCAGGATTACCCTATTTTACTACCATTAATTCCTCCTTTCTATAGAATTTGAATACTTCCTCAAAATGCTCAATGCAAATAAACAAAAGAAAAATAGTACGGAAATGCTATTTAAAAGGTAGAGACAATAACACTTTTGTATCTGTTACACTTTTGCAACATTCTGCTACACTTACTTTATTTTCATTTTCTTTTTTAAATTACAGTACTGGAGATTGAACCCTAGGTCTCTGCCCTGGGCTGCAACCCCAGACCTTTTTTTACTTGTTATTTTGAGACAGGGGCTCCCTAAATCGGCCAAGCTGGGCTCAAACTTGCTATCCTTGTGCCTCAACCTCTCGAGAGTGCTGGGATTATAGGCATGCACCACCATGCCCAGCTTCTACTGTAACTACTTCAAGAGGTTGTGGTAAAGATAAAATGTGCATTAAAGTCCCTTATAAGGGGACTTTCTTAAAATTCAAGTTCAAAAGAACCATATATCACCAGGGTTCAAGAGTTCACAGAAGATTCATTCAAGTTTTCATATTTTCTTATTTTATGCCCTCTATAAAATGACTGAGACATACTTAAAATTAAAGATAAAAATACTAGAGATCAGAAATTAATATAAATACACAGGTGATAGCACAAAAAGATTTTTTCATAAATATCATGCTAAATTTTATAATTACTAACAAAATAATAGAAGTCCAAGGTAGAAACTTCTCTTATTTTTTTAAATGAAAAATAATTGCATGCAATGTACTCATTTTGTCTTTCTGGATATTCTCCAAGAGTCAAAAAAGTCTGTTATCTTAATAACATATTTATATACATACATAACATACACATACACGTACATACACACACACACACACACTCAGACATGCCTTACCTATTAAAGATTTTATATTTTCTAAGATTAAATCACTAGTAATATTTCCAGATAAATCTTGCCCCAATTCAGCAATCAGCTTGGCATAACCTTCATTCTCTTCTCTTAACAAATTGAATTTTTGCTGCTTATAGCTGAAATCAGATAAATATTATTAACAGAATAAAATTAATTTCAATTAGAAAGTTTACACAGAGTAGTATATTCTTTTCACTGAATATCTCTAACTTAAAACAATCATAAGAATGGCTGTTGAAAGGTTCTTTGTGTATCTTTTAGTATAGAAAACGATACTAGTTTACGAGATGGCTCTAATGTTAATTACACAGGGAAAACTAGTAACACAAGGAAAGAATATTGCTAATACCAAGGAACAGTAATGTAACATCACTGACTAAGAATATACCTTGAGTATAGCCACAGTTGTAAATGACTGCTAATTATAAAAGCATTGAATATTATTTTAACTTCAAATATGGACAAACTTAACAGTGGTTTTTGCTCAGGTAAATTTCACTGCTGACTCAATCTTAGGCTAATTTTAGAGGGCAAAAAACAAGCTGTACACTAACCACGAAAAAAAAAAAAACCTTCCAATCATCTTTAGAAACTGCTAGATTTAAAATGAGCAAAAAAAATTCAGATACATTATCTGCAGCACAAAAAACATGTACTTACAAGAGTTTTGTCTTGATTTTAACTGACTTCTGATTGAATTGCTGTGATTGTTTGATAAGCCCTAATGATTCCAATGTTTCTGGATCCAGGCGTTCCTTCAGAACTGTGTCTGAAACTAAATACTGTATTAAAAAAATTAAAGGCCATTTATTCTTTAGCTTTCCAACTATGCATCTACAATCTTAAATATATTCAAAATAATTTTTTCCAAATAGGGGAAAAAATTACATTATACATTATATAACATTATCATATTATATATAACAACTCAGAATTTGTAAAGACTTGGAATTTCAATTTAACAAAAATGATGGTGCTTCTGCACACTGAAATATATATCTCTTTCCAAAAATTCACTTACAAATTATATGCATGCTGTACATAGCCTACAAACAACAAGAACTATAGATGAAATTCTCATTGAATTAACTGAATTTTCGCGCAATACAGCACTTCAGTCTTCTTTAGTTTTTACTATAAATAACTCTAGTACAGCCAACACAAGATATTCTTCCAGGTCTGAGTGACAGTGTTTTCTCCTTGTTTCTAAATTTATGAACATAAAATGGTTTACTAGACAAAAATTGTGACAAATTCTAAAATTAATTTCTTTTATTTTACTGGTACACTTTAGACATACATATTGATAACATTCATCACGGGGAATTTGTACCTGTACATGATATATCTTGCTGCTTCTTTTTTTCCCATTTCCCTCCCTTCCCCTCAATCTTGCTTCCCCTCCTTATTTAAAAAGGCTTTGTTTCCATTTCTTCCTTCTATTCTTTTTTTCTAGTCCCTCTGTCGTTCCTTTCCCCCTCCCCCTCCCTTGTTCCCCTGCTCATAAATCATTCAAATTAAAATTTATTATTTTTAAACTATACCCATGTTTTCCCTAACAGAGTTTATGAAAAAAAATTTCAGTTTAAAAGCTATCTATAATCATTTCTAGTTACTTTAAAATGTTTACCTTTTCCTTTGTTAAGAATTTACTAGGTGAAGTATAATATTCATGGTTTTATTTATATAGCTTAGGTGATTTGGTAACATGCCTATTTCACAGAAAGAGCATCATCTAGTTTCACAAAACATTCCATCTGAAAACTCAAATCTCACCTTACAAATGAAGTCAACTAAATATCAATATTCTCCACTAACATGATTAACTGCAATCATAACCATTTAATATAAAATTTAGAAAGCAAAAGTATTTTGTAAAACTTACCAAACATGCTAATACCAATTGTGTAAAATAGTCTCTCTTGCTTTTTTCTTCTAAACAATTTGTCTCAATATCTATAATGATGGAGAAAAACAGATAAGTTTGGTTGATCTAAACTCTCTAGCACTAAAATGTTATTTTCTTTAACATTATAGTAACAAGAGATATCTTTGACATGTATATGAATGCAATAAATTCTCCTGACATTGGAGACTGACCCTGTCACCTATAATATACCCTTAAAATGGTAAGCTGGTTACATAGGAACTACTTGCTATGGCACTGGAAGCAACAAAGCTTCAAAAAAAAAGTGCTCAAAAAATATATGTTAACAAAGTTTAAATGATCAAATATGCCAAAAAAGAGATTCAATCCTTAGTTGCAAAATTGAAGTAGTCAACAACAAAGATCTCTTCTAACTCTAAACATCCTCTTACTCATAAAGCTCAAACTTCTGATGTTGGCCACCTTGGTCAAGCTACCATGTTCTAACCAAGCTACCTGTCCATCAACTTTATGAAAAGATGGTATGAAAAGATATGCTTCAAATCTTATTTTGAATGACAATTCTAATTGCTAAATAAAAACATATTCAATATTTTCATTTTCTTCCTATTGAAATATTTAAAAACTAAGACCTCTGAGTTTTAGTAAATTATTCAGAAAATCTATCAACTTTCAGATCTGAGGTGTAGTGGAAATGAAACAATTAATGCTAAATGCCAAACACCAATTTCAACCAGAACTGGCAAGATTACAAACAAGATTGATTTCAAATTACTACTTTGACTAATTATATACTATTAACCCTTTTTTAAAGCCAACTGATGATTTAGAACCTGCTGGGGTTTTTTTTTTTTTTAACCAAGAACATGTATTGGTACATTGTGTACATAATGATCACATTCATCAGTTATTCTGTACCTGTACATGATGTATCTTGGTTTTCCCCCCTCTTCCCCACCCCTCCTCTCTGTTCCCTCCTTCCCTATTTACAGCAGGTTTATTCATATTTTTCCATTATTTCCCTTTCCCCTTTCCTTCCTTTATCCCTTCCTGCTTTTCCCCCTTCTCTCTTTCTAGTTCTCCTCTCTTTTGAATATTATCTTCCTTTTATATAGTATCTATTACACCTCTTTGTCCTTATTTACACTTATGGTTTCTCGTATCAGAGAAACAAAACATGCTGTTTTTAAAAAGGCACAATTTTAGTAAAGTAATAAAAATTATCTTCTAAGTGATGTACCAATACAACAGATATCCCATCATGACTTTGTTTCAGTTTACTATCTACACAGAATCAAATGAGAAGGGGATTTACCATCAAGTATAACCATTCTCCTGGCCCTCTGGCACTTTTCCTTCTTAGGCAGTTTTCATTTCCCCATATTCTGGCCACTGTAGCTGAACAAACTCAGCTCAAGTGTGTTACAGAAACTTGAGGAGCCAGGGATGTGTTCAATGGTAGAAGCACTTGCCTAGCATGTTTAAAGACCCTGAGTTCAATCCCAGTACCACAAATGAAATTGAATGGTATGATTTATGCTACGTAAATTGTAGTAAAACCTCAATTTATCACTAAGACTTTTAATCCAAGTGTATTTTATCAACCCTTCCAGGGACACTCTTACTGTGTCCCTCCTCAGCCTAGAACTTCAACTACAGTACACATACTGACCTTAAGGAACTGCAGTTGAATTGGGCTCATTCTTTTAAACACAAATATTCAGCCTTCAGGGCCTTCACGTCCTTAAGATTCACCCCTAAGGTCAGAGCACCTAGAAGCACAGTCATCCTTTTCAAGACTGCTCTATTCTCAGCCACATGACCTGATTAAGATGCCTGTCATTCCTTCCGGTTCTAACCATGTAGGCACACTTCTAATAGTACCTCAGTAAATTTCTTAGCTGTGCTGTCTCAACAATCAATATAGTATGCTGTTAGCCCAACTGTATTTACCTTGCTCCTTATTCTTTTTGTTCTAACTCATAATGCCATTCAAATAAACTCACTTATCCTCTAACCTAAACTCACAGTTTAAAAGTTCTCTTTAGTTTCCCCTATGATTTTACTAAAAAGTCCTTCGCTCTTTCCAACTCTTATCCTCAGTATCACCCACCCCAGCTCAGAAGTCCCACACCACAGTCCCCTGTTCACTCCCTCATCTTCATAGGATTAGTCTTCTAAAGAAAGTCATCAGCTTAACCTGGTAAATACTCTGATTTTCCTTATTAATATATTAGATAAACAACAGGATCATGGGCACTAAAGGTGAAGTGATCCAGATTCAAATGCTGCCTTTTACGGGCTGTGTGGCTTTGAAAAATCACCATTTCTCTGAACCTCCTTTTCCTAATCCATACACCTAATTTACAGAAGTTGCTGTGAGCATTAAAATGAAATTAAATGCTTAATATAATGCTTAAAACATGGAAGGCGCTCCAAAAATAGCACCTATATCATCATCATCATCATCATCATCATCATCATTAACAATAGCTCGAATTCTTACTTCTATTCCCCTACCTTGGTCTGGGATCACCCTAGGATCACTTTTTTCTGCCAAGGGTGGGGGTGTGTGAGTGAGGGGGCAGGTGAGGGAAATTCTCTTTCCAAGTGCCGTCCTAATCTTGCTTGTAAAAATGGACTCGACAAGCTAAAAGAAATTTCCCAAGACCAACCAAATAGCATCTTCATTAATTCATGTTACTATTAATTCATGTTACTAGTAAAAAGCAATGACTTGTAACGATATTTCACACTGCTAAATAAGCATGAAGGGAAACTATAGCCTAATAAAATAAGTCAATAAAAAATTTCTAGAACAGGTAGACTAATAATTGATGACTACTCAAAGACAAACTATATTTCTGACCCTATTAAGGAACAGAATGTTACCTAGAATGTTACCGAAATTTCACAGAACGTCACCTAGAAATCAGTCTTTCAATCTTATAAAATTTACTGTATGAAAACAATTTTTTAAAGTGAAACTTGTTTCCTATTTCTTTGTAAGCTAATGTAATATCTTTAGTGCTTGTTTAAAAAATTAAGCCTAAAGGATATTCTGCTTGGCATAAATCAATCAATCCAATAAGTAGTATAAACATGTATTTCATCATCCAAATCAAGACAGTTTTGAGAGTGAAAGAGGGCACTAGTAATAATTATGCCAGTGAAACTAAAACTATGACATATGGTCATTCTCTCTTTTTCTTTTTTTTTTTTTTGGTGCCGGGGATCAAACTCAGGGCTTTGTGCTTGCTAGACAAGCACTCTAACCACTGAGCTAAATCCCCGGCCCTGACATACAGTCATTCTATCAACAGTCTTCTCTTTTCATTTAGCACTTGCAGTTCACATACATTTTGATCTGCTCGCTACATTACCACTGTTATGAAATGTGAAATATCCTGAAGGATCAAGCCTAGGCATTTATATTTGCTGAGACCAAATTCTAGATTCTCAGTAAGACATTTAAGTAATTTATCTAATTCTAGGAATTAAAATTAATGAGCTAAAATAATTCATCCCAGCCTGACAGACTCTCAGAGGGCTGTAAAATGTGGGCTGGGGATTTAGCACAGTGGTTAGAGTGCTTGCCTCACAAATACAAGGCCCTGCGTTTGATCCCCAGCACCAAAAAAGAAATAAAATAAAATAATAATAATATGAGTATGGCTACCAATGTTTTCTACTAGACTCAAATTTATATGAAAGCACAAAAATGATCAGGGAAATTATGCTGAAAATTATTTTAATCCTTATCTAAAATTAGAGAAATAACTTTATAGTATATTAATTTAAGTCCATGCTTCCCATGAAGGGACACTCCCTAGTGTTCTAAGTCAAAGAACTATTCCATTTTATCTTGCATTCTTATTTATTCTGGACAAATAGAGAAGTTGCTATTCCCAAAGCTGGTTTCTCATCCTCAAAACAAAAGTATTTTTGAGTACTTTGGCTCTTCTTGCTCGTTCTAAAATTAAGAATCAAAAAAGTACAATAGCAAAGTATCTCTTGATGGTGCTAAGTTTAAGAATCTGACATCATTCACTGAAAACCTGCAATAAATGACATCGACTATTTGATTACTAAAAGCTCAATAACTAAAACAAAATGTCAGAAAACTTAGCTTTTTTTTACTTGAAATGACTTAATCTAGCTCAAATTTGAATATACATTTTCAAACTTCCAAAAATGTGAATTATACTCTAAATCTACTTTATAAAGTGACTGTACTAACTTTTTTTGTACTGACATTTGACTTACAATACTATAATTTCTATAAAGTAAAAAAAAAAAATGCTTCTAGACTTGCATAAACATTTGCACATTTGTAAAATCTCTGCTTTGAAAGAAAATTTTATTTAACATCAATTTATCAAACAGCACATGTTAAAGGTGAAATAAAGGTTTAATACCTACCTAATATACAGAATACATCAGCAAGAATAGAGGGCATATCCTCACGAAATTCCTAATTTAAAAAATATTGATAGTAAATACCAGAATATGACACAGCAAGTATTACGATTTTAGAACAACATTCTTCAGTCAAACTTAAAAACTAACAAAACTTGAGTATCACCATGTTAAAATTTTTGAAGTATCATAAATATAGAAAAAATAAAAAGAGGGTGATAAAAGTTTAGAAGAAAATGCTTACCTGTCCACCATAAAGTAATCTGACATAAAAACAGAAACCTAAACAAGCACCTCAGCAAAGCATGGGAATTTCAAGTACCTCACACCTACCTAGAGCAAAAATGTTGAAAATATACATATTAGCCATACAAGGTGGCACGCACCTTGACAGGCTGAGGCAGTAGGATCACAAGTTCAAAACCAGCCTGGGCAATTTAAAGAGACCCTGTATCAAAATAAAAAATTAAGGGGTTGGGGATTTAGCTCAGTGGTTAGAGCGTTTGCCTCACAAGCATGAGGTCCTGAGTTCAATCCCCAGCACCAAAAGAAAGAACAAAAAAGCAAACAAACAAACAAAAAAACAAAATAAAAAATTAAGAGCTGGGATGTAGCTCAGCACTCCCTGGGCTCAATCCTTAGTACCACAGAAAAAGGTATAATTTTCATCCAAAACTTTAAATGTGGTACTCATACCAGAGTCAACACTAAGCTATGCGAATATCATATCAGAAGATCAAAAACCTAGAAAATATGAGGCTAGTTAAAATTCTCACTGCATAACTCAAAGATACTCTAAAGATGAAAATACTTGCCAAAATCTATCTTCATGTTGTTTGTAGTCTTTAAAGAAAATAACCCCAAATCCTATTTCTGGATAAAAACACCAGCATTATTCTACATTTGTCTCCTGACTTCCCATTCCCATGCTCAATTTTAGAGCCATTTTCCATTAGTAAGGATTGTAATTAAATTATTCCAATTAGTAGTTTGCTGGTCCTAAGATTAGCCTCTTTTCAGGGTCTAGTAAAAGAAAATTATAAAAAAAAAAAACTGGCAGGTGCAAGGAGACACACAAAAAACATTGCTGTGCCTAATATACTAGACAGTGTATAGTACTATGAGAAAGCTATGATGCAGAAGTATATCTTTAAGTGATCAAAAGAAAGGAGACACTAAGAAGGAACCAAGCACAAATACATAAAATTTTTTGCACTTAATTAGAATCAATTTCTTAAATACTAAAAGTTATACCAATGCCTGATTTATAGAATGAAATCACCTTAGTGATCAGTCAAATTTTAGTCTCAAGTTTCTCAAAGACTATGAACTCAAGCCACTTGAAGATCAGAAATAGAGCAATTCAAGAGTTTTCAGATATGGAATATTAGTTGTTTTAAGAAACAGACCACTCCAACATGAACAGTGCTATTGTTATCAGCTAGAAACAGTTTAGAGATAAAGAGAAATTCATATTGAACCCCTACTGCTCATATGGACCCCAGTTTTGGGAAGGAGCTCATAACAGCTAAATTTAAAATTTCCTTTAGACTATCCTGGGAAAACACAAAAATCATACAAAGGAGATTACTTTCCCTAATTAAAAAAAAAAGAGTACAGAAGGGCTGGGGGACACAGTCCAGTAGCAAAGCACTTGCCTTGTTCATGTGAGGCCCTGGCTTCCATCCCTAGCACCACAAAGAAGAGAGGGAGGAGGGAGGAAGGGAGGAAGGGAGGAAGGGAGGAAGGGAGGAAGGGAGGAAGGGAGGAAGGAAGGAAGGAAGGAAGGAAGGAAGGAAAGCTTAAAGCAACACAACAGGAAATTTATACTGACATCTAGAAGCCCCAGATCCCACTGCAACAATACTTATTACAAAAGCTGTTCTGAACTGGACAAATAATTTTATTTACTCAAGTCTAAAACCCAGCCTAATAGTAACAGAGTAGCATACCACTTGTAAAACCTCAAGTCTAACTACTGCTTTAAAAACACAAGCTGACCATTTTCTAGTTCAAATACCAAACCACCACGAAAACTATATGGGTTTACTCTATATTTTCCAAAAGATGAAAGTGTGAAACACAATTACCCAAAAGGGTTTTTTTTAATGTAGTTAACATTTTTTAAAATGAACAGCAACCAGATGAAAACTGGAAATAAATGTTACAGCTATGCAACCACTGCTTTAAAAGCAGTGGTTGCATTGCTTTAAATTTAAAGCAATTTAATCCTCAATTTTAAATAAGGATGCCATAACTTCATTACAGTACACCTTTTTGTTTCTCTCCCAGCTTACCTAACATTTTCTGCTTTATTCACATAAAGATTAAAATATCTTCGTTGCTTTCTAGCAAAAATGGCTTACTAATATTATCTTAAGACATCCACTACTATAATATCCAATACAATGAAGTATAAAATATATACTTAAAGGATCTTTGTATCAAAGCCACAAAGAGAAATGCAACAATTACTAAGTTACTAAGTAACTACACATATACGGTACTTACACTAATGTCATTAAGAACATTAGATGCCTGTTCATGCTTTAGATTTCCTTTAATGACATGATACGACAATTCATAGAGAGCTTGCTGGAAATCTGTTGAACATAAAAGAAACAGCGTAAGGACACAGTCTCCTGAACATGAAAGGTGGATTCTCTAGGGCAAAATATATTTCCTATTTTTCGGAAATGTTATAAACATCAATAATAAGGGAAATGTACTTCTAATGCTTTTATCTAGCAATTTATTCTTTCACTGTTACAAAAAACAACATTAGTAGGTTGTTTTTAATATTACCATACTGTAATATTCCTAGTGGTTAAGCATTCCCTTTGCAAGAATATTTTATGTCTACAGATTTCGCATATTTAACCTTCACTACACACAATTTATTTTATGACCCCACAACACTTTTTTCAGTCACTATAATTATTTTCAATGAGCACACAGAACTCCAGCAAGTAGATATAAATGAAACCATTTTCCCCACCAGCAAACGTCACAGATTTTTCTACATATATTCATATTACACTCAGGTCAATGTCAGGGCTACAGTGACAACAGATAAGGAACAGTCTAGAGAATAGACAATATGGAGTTTTATCCATGGAATATTGTCAGAGAAATTACTCCCTAAGTCTAAATCAATTTCGATCAGAACTCAAACAAAAATATCTATCTATATGTATTTACACAAAAAATTGCAAAATATATGAGAACTGTTACCCACGAGTAGCCAGATTCATTATTAATTATCACAGCCCCATTTCCTCAAGAAAAATCTTTTGTTTTTGGAGTGGGAAGCTAGGAGTTGAGTGAATACCTTCTGGCTATCTTTTTCTTTAATCCATACCTAAAAACTTTACTTCTTTCCAACCATGAAAAGTAGGAAAACAAGCAGCTCTAAACACACTAATATAAAATGTCTTTATCATCCCATTTTGAGGGAAATTAATTATTTTCATGGTAAAATAGCCAGTGAAAATGAACTATTTAAAAATCTCCTCCCCAGGTATGAATACCAGTCACAAAACAGGAACATAACAAAAATCAAACTGTTTATCAATCCCTTTTTAGTCAATGAAAATACTATTTTTCAATGGAATAAATTTATCTATTAAATAAGTTGCTAAAGAAATATAGCCAGATTATCCCAACTCTTTATAAAGAATACATAATGCATATGTATATGGCTGGCTGGCTGGCTGGCTGGCTGGCTGGCTGGCTGGATAGACAGATAGATGGATGGATAGATAGATGGCTAGATCTGCCCTTTTCACAACTGCGTTCATCGTGCTTATAAAGTAATAAAAAAAGAAAAATGTCTATGTGTTGGTAGGAATATGAGATCAATTCCATGCTTCTTATTTCCATTAATGCCTTACAACAAGTAATTTTTATTTAAAATTATGCATACAACTTAAGAATTTTTAAAGCAATCATTTAGAAGGACAAAACAGTCAATTATCATAAACTATGTGTAGGTAAGAGTATGTTCTCTAGTGCTCACTAGGGCTCAGGGAATTCTAATCTTAATCACAGAAGATTAAAATAGAGAACACACAGCCTGGGTCATTTTGCTGACACTAATGTAATATAAAAATATTCACTGTAATCCACAAAGCAGCAAAGATAATCCCTGAATCATGAGTTTTCTAAACACCTATTTAAAAGCGGTTAAGAAATCTTATTGTATTTTATCCACACAGGCACTAAGTGGTGCTTCAAGACTACCAGACAGGGCCCACAGAAACCTATAAAATGTATCCTAGAGTTGAAAAAGTTGAGAAATGGGAGGGAAACTTACAACCCTTGTGATTATACACAAAAAATTTAATGAAAGTCTATTTAACATTTCGGAAAGAGCAGTTTTAAGAATATAAGTTTTAAGAAGGGACCTCGAGATTCTTAGAAGTTCTCTGAGGAATCTGAATGATGAAGTCGCCAGTATTTGATTATGTCTAATATCACTAATACTACTCATGTTTATCAGCTATCATCACAACATTGTTTTACTGATGAGAGAAAGGAATGGCTTATTAAAAGCACAAGTAGTATGTGCAAGGAAAACTGCCTGCCTGAAATGAAATTAATTCAAGGGAAGGACAGAAGGACAGAGTCAGAAGGAACACTATCCAAACTCAACCCCCAAGACAGAATGGAGGAGATTCTGAAGAAATGGTATTTAGTTTTTTACACGAACTACCAACTGGGCCATCAGACCAAAGTCAGACCACTGGTGGACAACAGCCAAAGGGTGTATGTGTTGAAGAAGCAAGCAGGAGCAAGAGAAGGAGAGTAGTGGCAATGCAGCCAGTGAAGCCACACTCATAACTATGTTTGGTTTTATATGTGAATCGAAACAACCATTAAAATTAATAAACCAGATACTAAAAATCCACACAGTCCTACTTAAAACTGAGAGAACAGTAAGGCTGTGTATTCTTATTACTTTGTAGTAATTTTAAAAGAACTCTCCTATCCATATTAAAGTTTTGATCAAACAAAATCAAAGTTAAGGGATAAGTTTAAAATTGATTTTAAGGGGTTAGGGACTTAGCTCAGTGGTAGAGAACTTGCCTAACAAGTGCAAGGCCCTCAGTTTGATCCCCAGGGACCCCTCCAAAAAAAGTGATTTTAAGCATAGAGAAGCAAAAAAAAAAAAAATTAAGTGCCGAGCACGGGGTGCAGCACATGCCTGTAATCCCGGCACTCGGGAAGCTGAGACTGAGAAGGGGGACTGCTCTGAGTTTGAGGCCAGCCTGGGCTCCATAGTGAGTTCAAGGCCAGCCTAAACTACACAGCGAGACCCTGTCTCAAAAAGAAAAAAGAAAAAAATGTTAATTATCCAAATGTTTCTGTGAGGGAATAGTTTTTTACTTTCTAACATTTCTTACTTAAACAAAATAAGTTAGGTATCAATCTCAAAAGTCTTTCTGAGTGATTATACAATTTGTGGGGAGAGGTGCTAGGGATAAAACCCAAACATTATGCTTCCGGTGCAAGCACTCTACTACTGAGCTGCACCATCAGCCCTCGTTTATACAATTTTATAAGCAGAATAAACAAGTTAATAATTTTGGAGGTAGCATGCTAGAAATTTTAAATCTTAAAACGTTATCTCGACTAACAGAAAACAAAAATGGTTCTTTCATTCATTCATTTATTTAGGTACTGGGGATCGAACTCAGGGCCTTGTGCTTGCGAGGCGAGCACTCTAACCACTGAGCTAAATCCTCAGCCCCTTTCATTTATTTATTAAAAAAATTAGTTTCCACTCAAGCATCAATGTTCTTTAAAGTGTATCCTCTCAAGGTATTTACTTTTTGATAAAACAAATATACACATCTACAGAAAAACATTCTGTTCTATAGAATGTTTACGCCAATATAATTTAAATATAATAAACATTATGCATTGATTTTTAGCTTAAAATAGAATATTAATTATAAAAACATTTTTTCATATTGGAAAAAAAACATCATGAGTTTTACCCTCAACAAAAGCTACATTTGAAAATATTTGCAGGGCATGGTGGTATGATCCATAATCCCAGCACTCTGGGAAGCTGAAGAAGGAAGAGCACAAATTTGTGTCCAGCCTGGACAATTCAGCAAGACATTGTCTCAAAATAAAAAATATAAAGGGCTAGGGGGGGCTGGGGATTTAGCTCAGTGGTCAGAGTGTCTGCCTCGCAACCACAAAGCCCTGAGTTCGATCCCCAGCACCAAAAAAAAAAAAATTTTAAAAAGGGGGGCTGGGGGTGCAGCCCAGTGCAAAGGCCCTGGGTTCAATACTTAGCATTGAAGAATAAAACAAGAAAGAAAAAAGAAAATGCTTTGAACTTAATAGGCACAGTTACTTTTATTTTTGCCCCTCTTTTGCCAAATCTATGACTTATTTTAAATTAATGAATAGTAAAATCTTTTAAAACTAAAATCTACATTGTTTAATTAAGTAACATTTTTCTTCATAAATCCTATTTGCAATACACAGTAAACATCTCCTTTGCTTTTAATTTTTTCCATGACAACTGCCTTTAACAAGATCCCCAGATACCATCTAAACACACCAGCTTAAAAAATAAAAAAATAAAAAATAAAAAATAAATAAATAAAAATAAACACACCAGCTTTAGTAGAAACACTAAACTCAATTTGTGGAAATGTTCTAGTACAAACCATATCAAAACAGTTTTTCTTTCTATGCTTTCACATTTATGATTAGTACAGATAACTATTGAAATGTAAACACACAAAGTCCCAATTATAAGTCAGGCAGGTCAAGTAACATCAGTGTACAAGATATACAGTCTTACTATCACAAAGGTTTTAATCCTTACTGCAATATACTCACACTTTATATAATATGAACTCTTACATCTTTGGTTTTCATATATGACAATGAATGGAAAGTGGCAGTATAGTTACTAATTTTAGCCAAAAAATTCTCTATATGCTACTTCTTAAAATCTTACCTCTGTAAGTTGAACTATCATGGCTTTTATTTTCACTGAGAATCCGGCATAAATGCAAACTAGAATAAAACAGAAAAAAATCTGTATCAAATTTCCAACCCTAACACTAGATGATTCTTATAGACCAAGCTGTATCAGTGAAAAAATATATATATATAAATGTACCAGATATGTTTAAATGTATTAGTTCAGAATGACAAAACAAACCCCAAAATCTTAGTTGGCCAGAACTGAAGGATGCTCGTGAACCAATTCATTATTCTGAAAACTGGCAAATACCTTTTCTTAAAATCAAGTATTTATTCTGTCCTTCATATACAAACTACATCTACTCAATAGCAGATAAAAAAAACTCTGTATTGAACTAGTTTAGCTAATAAAGAGGTAATGATAGAATTAAAATGTAACCATTTTAA